>OVBX01001766.1:0-23708 GCA_900406325.1 Erucastrum elatum | reverse complement strand
TATATATATATATATATATATATTTTAATCTGTATGCATAAACCTAAAACGGCAAATTAAAATGAAACAAAATAGTAAAATACACTAAAGCTTAACAATTTTATAAAAAAAAAACACTAAAAGCTAAAAGATGAACAAAAATCATTAAATCTTTGAAAGAGAGTTTTTTTTTTTTGCTGAGGTTAGTATAGTACTCTCTTCATTCCACAATATAAGACGTTTTGCTTGAATGCACAAAAATTAAAAAAACATACTTTAAAAAAAATATTAAATAATATAAATTAAATATAAACTAATCAATTACAGATAAAGTTATAAACTGCTATTTGTTAATCAATTGTCGATAAAATTAAAGTACATTAAAAATATCAAAACATCTTATGTTTTGAAACATAAAAACTTTACTAGAACATCTTATATTGTGGAACAGAGAGAGCACATAATAGAAGCATATGGCCTTAAATGTACATAGGATGACTGGGTGGCCCATATAGGAGTAGGTATACTGGTACTCTCATTGTTTCACAGTGTAAATAGTTTAGGCTAAATGTACTAATATTAGAAAATTGTCACTTGAAAAAAGATAACATTTAATTAATTAATTTAACCAATTGAAAAATACTTGATATTACTGTATTGGTTACATTGTATCCAAAAATGTAAAAGTGATTTAGATATGTGAAAACTAATTACATTTTGAAATAAAAGATTTTTTGTTAACTATTTATAATAATAAACAGAGCGATTATGAATTAAACTGAACATATATTTATTAATGGTAGCAAAACTAGTCTTGGGATTTGAATGCATTTAAATGCAGATGGGTAAAGTTTGTTAGAGCATCTTTAATGTAATATTTTATTTATTTTTCTCTAAAATAGAGTAAAATGAATATAGAGTAAATATGCTCCAACCCTACTTCATTTCTTACATAATGGAGTGATAAAAAAAACAGATTACTCTATTTATAGAGTAAACTTCATTATTGAGTGAAATATGAAGTTGAATCGAAGCAATTCTTACTCATATTCACTTTTATTCCATTTTTGAAAAAAATAAAGAGGGATGGAAATGTCTTTAACACGCCAAATTATGGCTTTTAATTTTGTTACTTACACTATTTTTTTCCGAGAAAAGTGAACTTTAATTGCTAAAAAATGCATCTGAAAACCTTAAATTCCGGAGCCAAAATGCAGTTTTTTTCGCTAAAAAGACCAAAAGGCGAGATACATTTCACGTAAGACACACAATTTTTATGGGAAATTAGGCTCTATAACAGCAAAAAAACATAATCCACTAAATAACCAAAATTCCACCTTCTCTCCTACTTTCTCTTCCTATCTCTCTCTACTCTCTCTCCCAAAATCTAATTTCCTATTTTTTTATGGTTATATGGCAAATAAGCCCTTCTTTATTGTTAGTTTTTTATTCTCCTTGTGATCACTCTATCTCTCTCTCTCGTCATTTATTCATATGTTTACTTTTTTTTCTTTGACTAAATACGAGTTTTAGTTTTTTTAATGTTATTATTATTCATTTCATCTTCTACTTTATTGTTTTTTTGTCAAATTTTAAAAAATATATAAAAACATACTCCTTCTGTTTTTAAAAGATACATATTATAGTTTTTTCACATATATTTAAAAAACTCATTAAATTTTGATTGTAAATGCATTGTTTTTTTGTGAATAACAATTTTTATAACTTTTAGCCAATAGAAATTCAATACACCATTAATTTTTTTATTGTAAAATTCATTATTTTTTGTGAATAACAATTTTCCATAAGTTTTAGCCAATAGAAATTTAATAAACACAAATAATTTTTTTGAGACTTACAATTTTCATTAAATCATACATTGAAAAAGTAAAAAATATATTTTTATGAAACAATTTTTTTTTCTAAAACATACATCATTTAGGAACGGAAGGAATATAATTTTTCAATAAATAGTAATTTTTTTCTTTATTTTTTTAAGATCCATATATATATATATTTATATATATTATATCTTAATAATTATATATAAAAATGTAGATATAAAAAGTGTGGATAAAAAATTATGGACTTAACTTTTTTCTCAGATTTGAGGCCTTCTCCAGTCCGGCGCTCCGCGCCGATAACGTGAGAGGGCCTCCTCTCTTCCTTATCCTTTTTAAGTTTCAGTATTTCTTTGGTGTTTGTTCTTCTACTTTTCTAGAAAGAGATAGAGCCTATGTTCGTTTTAGTTGCAGTACGACCTTTTAACAGAAGTTTCTACTTTGGCTCGGGCATGGTTGGGTTTGTGTTGGCGAGGCTTTAGTGTCTTGTGTGTTGTTCTGATCTTGTGTTGGCGAGGCTTTAGTGTCTTGTGTGTTGTTCTGATCTTGTGTGGTGTGTGGCTTCTTGTCTCAATTCTCATAAAATCTTTATATATATGTTTAGTGTATATATAAAGATTTTATGAGAATAGAGACTCAATTCTCATAAAATCTTTATATATATGTTTCTCTATGCATCTTTTTAGATCTAATGTATTTGATACGGTGCCTTGTTATGGATTCTTGTTATACTAAGAAGGGCCATGTTGGTGGAGCTTCGTTTGTTATGTTCGTGGTGTGTAGTCCCATTAAAGGTGTGTGGAGGATCCATTCACATATGTGATTCGGCCACCGGAGAAGTGGTCTTTTTTTTGGCATTGTCAGGTTGTGGAGTCGCATCAGAGGCGCATAAAGAGTCCATTCACTGTCCAATAGCATATCTTTTTGGATATGGAGAGAATTTGTGGCTTCAAACTCCATTGTTAAAGCAATATCGAAGAGTGTTTTTAGAGATTGTCGCTTTCAGTCTTACCTGGTTCTAGGAGGACCGGCCTGGCTGCATCAATAACTCTGCAGAGAAGCTTCCCTTTTATGTTCGTAGATCTTAATTCTTAAAGTTGAACGTAGATGTAGTTCTCTGTTTTTCTCTATTCTTTGTATTGGGTTTCACCCTATTTTACAGATGTTAAAAAAAAATTATGGACTTACATTCCTTATGTCACCATCAAATAATCCTAGCCCTACGATCAAGTTTACTTTCGACATCTGATAGTTCAAAGATACTTCTAACGACTCATCATAACTCATTTGGAAATAAAAGGTGTTCCCCCAACGAAACACAACCCAAATCTAGTTTTCTCATGTAGATGGATCCACCAGAAAGTTATGTGTTTCTTTGTGTAAAAGAAAGACAAAATGTGTTCTAATATGAAATCAATTCTTGATTCTTAATGTATGGACTTTGATGTATATTTTAGGTTTGTTCACTGTATAATGCAGTCACCTGTCACCACCGGCCCATCGCTGGTATCAATGAACACAGATTAAAAACAAGCAAGACGCACTCACGGACTCATAGTTCTCGAGGGCTGGGCTTAGGCTAAAAGGCACATACAGCGTATTACAAGCCCATGAAATGTAAAAACACAGCCTAGTTATGTGGAGGGCACATACGGCGTATTACAAGCCTATGAAATGTAAAAACACAGCTAGCCCATATGGTATCCACATACAGAAGCCACAAATATGAAACAACTGAAAATCATCTTTTCTAACCTCGTTAAATACGTTTGTTCTTCTCCTGTTGCTGAAAAATATTACAATATAAATTTACCACCAAAAACATGAGTTGAGTTCAGCTTTTTATTATGAGATTTTATTAATAGATTGTTACTTACATGCTTAAATAGGCAAGACTAAAGTAAATAATCGGTGCTTAATCCTTTGTAAACAAACGGTGCGTCATGCACATGTAATGTGATCGTCTAATCCTTTCTAATCCACCACTTACCTATTTTCTTTACTAATTTTTGCATTTATTTTGGGATTATAAATTATCCTGTATTTGGACCTTATGAGTGATTAGTTAGGTAGTCATGACTAACTGAAAAAGCCATCACTATTAAGCAAATCTTTTACCAACCAACTCACATAGTCTAATTAAAAAAACTAGTTATATATTTCCAAGAGTAGGTACCCTATAATGGGGTTACTTTGTAAATTCCATCATTGTTTTAAATATATCAAACACATCGTCATGTAATGATTTGGTAACATTAATCACCAATAATTATGTTGAATCACATATACTAATAAACTAACTAAGACCTGAGTCAGCATATCCAATTCTAAACTAATCACCTGTCATCTAAATGATGTATTATCATTACATACTTTTGGTCACGACGTAGCGTAGCTTGTCATTATAAACTAAGAAAAAAAACATGAGCATGCACAGCCATTTTAACCAACTATATATTTCGTGTATATATATAATACTCAACATGTGAGTTTTTTTAGATTATTTAAAATTTAAAGATATAGAACATGACGTACCCAAATATAAACAATACGTGCATGCTTTCTTTGCTTGCTGTTACACTACAAACAGACACATCCATATTTTCTGCATTAATTATTTGTGTTAAAGATCTCCTATTGATACACATTCAAATAGTTAATACAAAGTTGGTTTCTGATGTGAACATACACATAACTTGTTCAACTAAACAATTGTTCACAACAAAAGTCAGTAAGTATGATTTTGACGTTAATAACAAAAGTCAGTAAGAATATGGTTCGGAAGTATGATTAATATCAATTGTATTAGACTAAAAGTGATGCATTTCTGTTTCTTTTTTTTTCCTGGACACAAGGCAAACAAACTATTATATACGTCTCGCTTCTGTTTTTTCCCAAACTATTTTGTTTGGCAACCAAAGTCTTGTTTAAACTGCTATTTAAGTGTGAACATTAGTGTCTCACCAAACTTATACATACTCTATAGGTATATATATATAAAGTTTCTGTAGAATATAGGGAAAATATGAGGCCAGTCCTCTCATATTATGGACTAGTCGCCTCAGTTTTAATGCAGACTCCATTTCAGATTTTAGTTCTGAGAGTAGTTAAATATATCCGTAGGAGAAAACGGTGATCAACTAAAAACATAGCTGGCTTCAATAAAATGAAAGCCTAATAGTTATTAACCCATTGTACAATGGATTAAATTGTCAAATTGTTAGCAAACTGAACTAATTTTATATACTTTTGACACATAAATAGTTTGGTTTGCCACATTTCTGCATTGCTTAGTATATATTCTGAAAGCTTAAAAAAACGTGTCATAGCTTTAAAATCAAAGCTTGTATTGTACATATACGTTCAAAGTTCCTTGTCAATAGGTTGAGCCTAGTGGGACACATTCAAAAATCGAAGGTAGATTATTCAGTCACACCTTAACTAAAAAATGTACTACAATTTCATTGTACTTGTGGTATGCTATTTCTTAAAGAAATGGGCAGCCGAACCAAACTGTAGACTAACAAAAAGGCATGCCAATAGCAACACGTGTGCTTTCGTCATGCAAATTCCAATCTTTTTCAGTTACTTAAGATTTTATTTTCTTCTGTTCGTCATCGATTGTTACGTTTCAACCTTTTTCCATTTTATTCAACTTAGTTTACTAAAATTTCTCTTTCATTGGAACCCAATTGATTCAACTTTAAATAACATTTTCGTAAGTTGTTCACCAAACAAATGCAGCCTATAACAATTCTAACTTTATTAACGATGCATACCATAGCGAGACAATTAAAAAATTGTTACATTCACTCCATTAATTTTAATCGTTTTTTATTTATTTTAGATTTAAATAAATACTAGATGATAATCAGCGCCATGCGCGAAACGAATTCTTTAAAATATGTTGTATTTAAATAGTACAATTAGTATATATTTTGTTATCAACTTTTTTTTTTTACATTTGATTTGGAGTGGACACTCGGATACCATTTGGTACGGTTAGATTCAGTTATGTTTCGATTTTTTGTGAGTTCGATCCGGTTTCGATCTGCGGGTTCGTTTTTAGTTTGGACTCATATAACTCATTTAATAATTAAAAAATAAAATTCATATATATTTTAAATTTCTCAAAATATAAAACTAAAAATTATTCATAACATATAAATGTGTATAATGTAAGATAAAATACTTAAATTTAACATAAAATTCGGTTTACCTTCAATATTCAGATAAGAAATCTGTAGATATTTGAAGTATTGGTATTTTGAGTATCATTTAACTATTTTAAACATATATTTTTAACTATTTGTATATTTCCAAGTATTTTGGAGAACTTAATAACGTCTTATATGTTTTGTATATTCTTTTAGATATTAAATTTTAAAAATTATTAATATATTTAAGTATATAAATCTGGTCTGGATATTTTCGATACGTGAAATATTTCGTTTCGGATCGGGTTCCGTTTTAGTTTTCTAGATAACAAAATTTTGAAGCCATTCAGATATATAATCAATTTATATTAAAGTTTTGTACTATTTTTAGATTATATTTGGTTTGGTTGCTTTTTCTAGTAATTTTTATCCACGCCTATATTTTTGATTGTAACAATATACATATATATATATATATGTATAATATTAAGATCTCAATAATTTTTCAATGAAAATTTTAAAATTAAATATTTTTGTTTTTATATATTATATAATTTAACTTAAATGATATATATATAATGAAATTTCATATTCATACGATTTGTGATAAATTGTCCTTTGCTTGAACAAAAAAACAAATAAACCATTGGTCACAATTTTTTTAGTATTGAATTTTTACCATTTTTCGTAATTTATAGACGTTTTAAAAAATTCAAAATATAACGGAAGCATGCGTTAGGTCATATGTATCTTGTTTGGTATTGAATCAAAACCGCACTGATGATTTGTAATCATAAACTCAAGCCCCTTGCTAGCTATTGAGATGAAAACAAACTGTAAGTTAACTAATTAAGTAATTCTGTTGTTTTCTTTCTTTCTAAAAAGTTATAATATTCTATTATTTCAAATATGTTTCTATTGATTTTACAGGTTAACAATATTCATGGTGCAGGTTTTCTTGAAATGTTCATTCTAGAACTGAAAGATAATGCCTAACCTTTTTAACTGTGCAGGTTTCAAGCGAGCATGCTAAGGCTTGTGGATTCCCAAAACAAAATAATATAATATTGTCTTATGACAAATAATATATAAATAATCATTTAAAAAAATATCGTTTTGATAGAAAGTACAAAATATTTGATTATAATTAATGTTTAGTTAACATATATAAAACTCAAGCAAACAAACTGGCCTTTCAGTTACATAGTTTCTTATAAATTCGAAAGCTAAGCAATGAAAGATTATATAAAGCTGAAGAAGAAAAAAAATAAATGGTAAGCAAGTGACAATAGAAACATCTAAGCTTTTTTAATAGAAAATAAGTAAAAAATATATTGCTAATGATTTATTGATCTTTTTTTTTAACTCGAAGAAAGTTGAGATACATAGTGTCGATAGAAACCAAAATCAAAAAACACAAACCAAACAAAATAAAACAAAAATATAAACAGAGCTTAAAATTCATCTATGCCTACAAGTGACATTCCTCCACTTTTCCAAAAGAATTCGAAATCAATGGAGCTGATCTAAGGAACAAATGTCTTGAACGGTCTCAACCTTGAAGGAAACATCACCAAGCCACACTAGAACCAGCAACATCAGAAACAATCAAGAGGTCAAATCTATACCAACTCCAGCAGCTACTATCCATGTTAAAATTACATGATCAGAAACCACCACTAAAATTAAGATACAAGGACAAAAACTTGAAACGCTACATGAGAAAACGTCAAAAAAGACCACCAGCTCTTACACGCAGACACTCACAAGGCAGCCAAGTGACCTACATAACAAAGACTGACCACCTCCTCGCAAAAGAAAAACTGAAGATCAAGTTAACTGCTTCGTCTAGAAACCATCTCCAAAACCTTAAAGGACCAAGATAACGTCTAGTAGATACCTCCACAGCGAACATAAAATTGATTTATTGATCTATGTAATCTAGTTAAGAAGCAATCAAGTTTATTTATGATTGTATTGAATAAAATATTTAAATATATGCCTTATAATTTTTTGGTAAAAGTTATTTAATAGAAGCGAATACTTCAAATATTCTGCACTAGGCATGGCTTTGGACTTTCCAGTATATATGGTTGGTAAGTAAATTTTTTTGATGTCAATAAAATCTAACTCTATACATGCTTCCAAAATTTTAGTTTGAGATTTAATCTACGACACCTCGATTACGTACAGAAAAATATTATCAAAATATATCAAAATGTTAAGAAAAATAAAGAATTTTCATTGTGAATATAAAACCAATAATATAATATTTAACTTGTACTTATATATAAATTATATATAGATAGATTATTGATTTATAATTTTAAGGGAACTATATATTTACATAAAAAATTTTAAAATATTATTATCTTATTATTTTATCAGTTTGTGTTATATTTAACACCGGCCCAATTTGTGACTGCCAAAATTTATTAATTTATAAATATTATTAATTTATAGATTATTAATTTATAGAGGCTCTACTGTATATGTTAATTTTTTAATTTTATATTCAAAAAATATTATTTTCAGATAATAACACAGTAAATTTAAAAATAATCTTACTTTCAAAATATATTTTTGACAATTCATTGTATTAAATTCTAATCATTTATCTAAAATCATATAAATCAAATATTGATGATAAAAAAATTGTTTTACTTATATAATAAAATAAATATAAATAGAAAATTAATTAAGGGTAACATCAGTATTACCTAAATTATATCTAAGAATTATCTTACTCTTTAAAATATATTTTTGAGAATCTATTATATTAAATTATAATGAATTATCAAATTTAGTAGATAATGACACAATATTAATAAAATTAGTTATATATAAAAATTCATTAAGGGTATAAACGATTTAGTCACTCCAACTTTTAACGTGAGAGCTCCATTACGAAAAATCACTTCGCAAATAATAATATTGATGTCTTGTCTACTCTAAATCTCTGTAAAAAATACAAAATTATAAATCAGGATGTGTGTAATATTTAATCAAAATAGTTTGTTTCCACTTGGAAATCAGACATTATCAACTTTTAAAAACATATTATTGCATAAACAATTATTATATACAAAATTTGATGTGATAAAAATTAACGATGTTGTATAGTAAAATGAAATCTCCAATTAATTAAATAATTGTTTCCGATACACAATATATAAACAACATTGGTTAAACGAACTTATAATTTTATTAATTAACTGAATTTTCATATTTAAGGATCTGATAAAAGCTTGATCTCTTAGACTTATTTATCTTTTTGTTTTTTTTCCCAAAGATAACACATACATACACGAGGTCATATAAAGTTATTTAATTTTCACAATTTCAAAAAGTTCTAATCAGTCAAACTCAATTTTATATAATATATCACATGCTCACGTTAATATGAATCCACTGCTTACCGTTAATTTAATTATCTCGAAATTTTTATTGTGAGTTATTTCTATAAAATTAGTCCATATTTTCTACTGGTACGGCCGTATGAGATACCATAGGTAAATAAATAAAATTAATGATTTATATTTTGTAATTTTAAAGGGTTAAATTCGGATCGATGATGACACATACCTAAATAAAAAAAACTAATGATTTATTTAATCTTTTCTTTTTTTTTTCAATCAGCAATGATTTATTTAATCTTTATATAATATCAAACGAATATGAGATGGCAGACTAAAACGCGAGAGCATCCGTACGTCTTGTTTGGCAGATTAATAACTTAAAGAACATGGAAAAAATAATTATTAGTAAAGTTTAAATTTATAAATTGTCAGTTTACCAATATTTTTTTTCCTTTTTCGTTAGATCTATTTTTCAAAAGTTGGTTTAGCCAAAGATAGAAAAATTGATATGGCCCTTTCTGATTTGACTTAGAGAGACTTAAAGATCCATATATATACAGTTAGTCAAATATCAAAGTTTATTAGTTAAAGAATACATCAAAGTTTATTAGTAAAAAGTACATCAAAGTTTACCATAAACTATGAATATTAGGCTATTAACTAATGTGTTGCGCTAGTCAATTTTTATACGCAATAATAATAATTATAAGGACAAACCTAATTAGTATATATAAGTTTGGTAAAAGATGTATTCAACATAGATGTTTTAGATTTTGACTAGAGAATGTGAGACTCAATATTGAAGTTTCAACATATGTTTAATTGTGAGATAATATTTTTCCAAAATAAAAATATTTATTTTGACATAAATGGAAGTATATATTAGAAAAGAAGGAATCATGCCAGATACTCACCTACAATATAGACAAGTTTAAACTTAATCAAATCTGATTTGACAATTGTCATTATCTTTCCTTTATAACATATTTCTCATTGTCAGGTCACACACCACTTCCTTGTATAAATACACATAGTACCAATTAGATTTGGTAGAAAAGAATCTCAAAAGTGTGTGAGAGGGAAAAGACAGAGGGAGGGGAGAGAGAGAAAATGGGCAAAGGGAGAGCTCCATGTTGTGACAAAACCAAAGTGAAGAGGGGACCATGGAGCAGAGATGAAGACTTGAAACTCATCTCTTTCATTCACAAGTATGGTCATGAGAATTGGAGATCTCTCCCCAATCAAGCTGGTAATGTATCTGATCTAACATCCTATTCCTTCAGATTTTCTTGATCTAATGATTCTGATTCCTTGTGTCTGTCTATCTATGCATGCAATGAAGGATTGTTGAGGTGTGGCAAGAGTTGTCGTCTTCGATGGATCAATTACCTCAGACCTGATCTCAAACGTGGCAACTTCACCTTAGAGGAAGAAGAAACCATCATTAAACTCCACCAGAGCTTTGGAAACAAGTCTGTGTATATCTTGTTAATACCATTGTGTGCCTCTCTGTTTTTTATTTTGACAATATATTTTCTTCGTCTTTTTGGATTCAGGTGGTCCAAGATTGCTTCTAAACTGCCAGGAAGAACAGACAATGAAATCAAGAATGTGTGGCATACACATCTCAAGAAAAGATTGAGCTCCGACATCAACCATAATACCAATGATGAAGCAGCAACAAAAGGTTCTTTGAATAGAGACGATACGTCTCAAGAGTCATCTCCTGATGCTTCTAGGTCTTTTGGTGGTTCCAACACTGTTAGCAAGGAGGAGGGGGATGTACAGATAGGTGAAACGTTTGAGTATTTTGAAGACTTTAGCGAAATCACGGGGATGTTACAAGAGGTAGACAAACCAGAGCTGCTGGAGTTACCTTTTGATATAGATCCTGACGTATGGAATTTCATGGATGGTTTCCAACAACCTGAGAACAGTTTGACTCCAAAGGCTCATCAAGAATCTGAAGAAGCTGAAGTTGATAAATGGTTCAAGAACCTGGAAAGCGAGCTCGGTTTAGAAGAAAATGATAGCCAACAACAAGAGCATAATGAAGCTAAAGAAGAATCACCCTCCCCATCACTCTTGGAGAGTTATGAGCTCCTGATAAATTATTAATGACGCCATAAATGAACTCCTTTTACTGATTATTCTCAATCAAGATGTACAATAGAGTATAAAATTCAAGATCAGGTAGGTGCATGTAGTAGCAATAGCAAAAAAAAAAAACGTAGAAATTTTCAGAGCCAAAAAGATTGCTTTGTATTGAAACCAAATGAAAACATGGTTTGAGATGGAATAATAATACCTATATCAGATAGCAACCATGAGACTGAGCAAGATTAATTGTTATTGTCTTGAAACTGATTCAGCAGCTAAAATTTCTGAATGCGAACAAACAAAGAAGGCTTTGAGTCCTTTTCACTACTAGATGAAGTTTTGCTCTCAATATACTACCAAACATATCATAACTCTTGCCGAGAAATGAAAGCTTTAAGAAAAGGAAAGAGATGTTTTCTTGTATAACAGAGGAACTTACCCTAAAACGTCGTCTTCGCTTTTAAGGTTTAGCTTTCATTACCATTTTGCATATTGCACGGCAAGAGAGTTACATAACATTACGTCAGGTTTGTTAACCTGTCTGATAATTTGACGGTCCAAAGATTCAGCTGTAGGCAACCCACAAGACGTGATGACAAAAGAAGTGGAATATATTGGTGATACTATGTTAAGCTAGATGAGCTTTCAACTAAAACCAATTGGTGATAAGTGGAGTGGTCCATCTCTCTTATATATTACTAAGGATTTCTTCCAATATCCGACGTGAAATACTTTGTGTCTAATAGATTCTATAAAGAAAGACATTTAGGCTTTGTTCTGGGATTATAAGCGTGAATAGTCGACTCGGTCGATGTGCTCATTAGAATCCGACATGACATTATGTAATGTCTTCTGTTTAAAGTTTTTGTTTAACCATCTCCTTAAGTACCTGTTACTAGTATCCAAAAAGTTTCGTGACACCATCATTGAGATTAATTTCACCTCTATATCGGTTAACAACCGTTACTTAACTTGTAGATGAAGTTTAGTTATTGCAGGAAAGTACATTACATTGTATTATGACTATAGACCCAATTCCATGCCAGGTCGTAAATACATTTCCGTCTCGATTTTTCAGAAAATGTTTTAACAGTTATAGTATGTTGGAATGTAGAATTATCATCTTTAGTAATTATATTTTTCCATTTACTCGTTCATTTGATCGATTTTATACAAAGCTTTCTTCTAAAAAGAGAAGTTAAAAGAGTTTCTTCGGTTCGGGATATTTTCATTGGTTCTGATTAGTTCCATCGTTCTGAGATTTGTTACTGGATTATCTAAAACTGAATGAAAAGAGGCCGCGTGGCCTAATGGATAAGGCGCTCGCCTCCGGAGCGGGAGATTCTGGGTTCGAGTCCCAGCGTGGTCGGTTGCTTTTTCATATTTTATAATGTTTTTTCCTCTATCGTTATCATTTCCCCTAGATTTGTGAGAGAATCTCCAAAAAGGTGATGAAGCAGCTTCGTAACTAACAAAAAAAACTCTGACGTTACAGCTTACAAGTTCAGCACTAATCAGAACAGACCATGCAAATGAATGGTGATGGCAGAAGGTAATGAAATCACTTTTCTCTCTTGAACATGAAAACAAGAACCGGTGCTAACGGCCGGTTCAACATTTGCAACTTGCAGCAGACCCAATCACTGACCGGTAAACCCGACCCAAAAGCTTCAACCACTTCTAACTCTTCCCTGAACCAACAAAACCAAATCCACCACAACAACAACAACAACAAAACTGGATCAAACTATTTTAAAATGAAACTTGAGGTTTCACCTTATTAGATCATGGGAGATTATTTTTTTCAATTACCTTCCACCAGGATGACCAATGTAAACCACCAAGCTTATGAGGCCACCGGGCATTAAGACTCTCTCAGCAGCTTTCAACGCCGATAATGTTGAACTCGAGACAGTGATTAACGACTTGTTTCCACCTGGAAGATACCCCAGATTGAATGCAACCATCCTAATCATGAGATTCAAAAATGTCAGAGCCATGGATTCATCAAAATGTCTGCATCGAATTTAAAACTGTACCTCACACTAGCGTTTTCAGGAACAATCTCTTCCATCTTACTGTGACACATGTTAAAGAGTTTCACCCGTTCCTTCTGCATTTCTTCAGCCGAAATGACAACAAGACTCGATATTAGTACATCTCTATCGAAGTCAAGGTTTGGTAATCATCTAATCTAACCTCTTTTGAACCAAGCGTTTGATCTAGCAAAGACGAAGTGCTCTCAATGGCATCTTCTTGAATGTCCATAGCATAGACACAGCCACCACAACTATCAGAATCATCCGTAACCATCTTCAACATTGCTAAAGTATCGTTGCCATTCCCACATGTAGCATCAATGACCATATCTCCCTTTTGGATTACCTTCTCCCAGACACTATAAAGATCCAAAGCTTCAATTTTTTCGACAGATATTCTCATGTTTAAGTTAATGGGTTTTTAAAAATACTAACACATGAGCTACTTCTGTTGCCTTCTTCCTCCCAAATAAATAACCGACAAAGACATCCTCAAGCCCTGAAAACAAATAAAAAGACGAACTTTTTTTAAGGCACATGAACGCTAATCACGTAGTTACTCAATTTGATTCCAAGTTCGGATTTTTATAGTAACCCGATATCAGAAATTTGACCTGGAAGTGGAGAATCTCGTGAATGCGAAGGAGACGATGAGCTGAAAGCAGCAACACGAGAACGTCGAGTTCTGGGTGAAGGGTTTCTTTGCATTGCGATTCGAGAACCGAAGGCCGCCGTTAGCGTTTTGCGGAAGGGAAGGGAGTGTGTTCGCGCCAACGTGGAGGATAACACTGACATCTCTGCTCGAAAGAACCCAGCCGCCATTGCAGAGCGTTTTCGAATCGATCCGCTCTCGAGTTTGACTCTTTTTCGTCTAATCCAATCTTCGGCCCAATAAGCTATATAAGGGCTCGTACGAATGAAAGCACGTCATTCTCGGTCTCTATACATAAGTTTTTTTTTTAAATTTCTTGCACATCATTTGTTGTGAACAAGATGTGATAACTTGTGTGCATGCAACCAAAAAAAAATGTGAGTGACAAAAAAAGGGTTATGAATGTTTACAGCTATGTAACGTCCCCTACAAGGTCATCACCAAGATCATCTCGCTCCAGGGGACAAGGTCATCACCAAGATCATCTAGCTCCGAATCAAGTCGATTCTGCAAGGCATCATCTCAGAGACTCAATCAGCGTTTGTCCATGGTCGCGCCATCTCTGATAATGTTCTCATAACTCACGAGATTTTACACACTTTGAAGACTTCGGAAGCTGTAGTTAATTGTGCTATGGCGGTAAAAACGAATATTAGTAAGGCATATGACCGGCTGGAGTGGAGTTTTGTTGAGACAGTCCTCATGCGGTTTGGTTTCGCCCCAGCCTTTGTCAATCTGATCATGCAGTGCATATCCTCGGTCACTTACTCTTTCCTCGTTAATGACTCGGTACACGGGAGGGTTGTACCATCTAGGAGCATTCGCCAAGGAGATCCACTCTCACTTTATATCTTTATCATGTGCGGTGAGGTGTTATCCGGACTATGCAATCGAGCTCAGCGAAGCGGCCATCTATCGGGTCTTAGAGTCGCTATCCCAGCTCCACGACTGAACCATCTTCTCTTTGCGGACGACACCATGTTCTTCCTTAACACCGACGAAGTGAGCTGCTCGACACTAGTACACATCTTGGACCAGTATAAGGAATCATTAGGCCAGCTTATCAATGCGGCCAAATTCTCTATTTCCTTCTCAGCTAAGACCCCATAGGTAATACGGCAACGTGTTAAACTACACCTCGGGATTGAAAAGGAAGGAGGAGTTGGCAAATATCTTGGTTTACCGGAGCATTTCAGACTACGGAAGAAGGACCTTTTCACCGGAATCGTAGACCGTATCCGAGTAAAGGCAGCAGCCTGGTCTACTCGACGACTCTCAAGTGCTGGAAAGCTTGTGATGCTGCAATCAGTACTTATGCCAATTCCCTCTTATGCGAGCTCTTGTTTCTTACTACCTGTCAGCCTATGTGATCGCATCCAATCCACATTGACGAGGTTCTGGTGGGATGACTCCCCGGAGAAGAGGAAGATGTGTTGGGTGTCATGAGACCGCATCACCCAACCTAAGGCTCTTGGGGGCTTGGGAATTCGAGATATCCAGGTGTTCAATACGGCTCTCCTTGCGAAAATTGCATGGCGCATTGTCACTAATCCTGGAGGCCTACTAGCTTGAGTATTGAAAGGGAAGTATTGCACAAAGTCTTCTTTCCTTCTCGTTCCAGGAACTAAGACGATGTCACATGATTGGAGAAGTATTCTTGCTGGAAGAGATCTTCTGAATGCTAAGTTGAGCAAAGTGATAGGAAATGGAGAGGACACCAGGGTATGGAAGGATCCATGGCTCAGTACGACCCATCCATCTACTCTGGTTGGACCAGCAACGGAAATCGATCAAGACCTGGTCGTATCAGACCTGATTTGTCGAGGGACGGGAAAGTGGAATATAGCAAAAATATCATCTTCCCCACCACACCTTCTTTAGGATATATTATGCATTCAACCCAGCATCACTGGAGCACCGGATTCTTTCACATGGCTAGCCTCAACCTCAGGATTTTACTCGGTTAAATCCGGCTACTATGTGGCAGCTTCTATGTCTCAGGGGGAGACCACTGAAACGACTGTAAACCAACGAGCGGCTAACCAGATGATAAACAAGGCAGTATGGTCTTGCAAGACGTCGCCCAAGTTACGTCTATTTCTATGGAAGATTATCCAGGGAGCTCTCCCTTTGGGTGAAAACTTAGCAACAAGGGGCTTGCTTGCAAATGTCACTGCATTCACTGTGGGCTAGTGGAGACGGCAGATCACCTGTTCCTGCACTGTGTTTTCACAAGACAAGTTTGGGAATCTAGCATTTGGGAACAAGACTTCTCCCCCACACGCTCAGTATCGTTCGCAGCAGCCTTTCTAGAATCTGCGATCGCCGTCAACCTTCCACCTTTAGGGGTGAGGGAAACGTTATTCCTGTGGATCTGTTGGGGCTTATGGACGGCGCGAAACTATCTCATCTTTGAGAACAGTGTCTTCGAACCTGCAGAAATCCTAGCAAAGGCCGTTGACAACGCAAGAGTGGAGTGTAGCTCAGCTGTCAATCCCCACTAGAGTGCCGGAGCTACAACGACGACCACCTTCTCCACCTCTACCTATTGATGCTTCTATTTGCTATACTGATGCTGCCTGGAGTTCGGTAACGAACAGAGAAGGTTGTGGGTGGTCTATAGAGAACTCGGAGAACATCATCACCTTGCAGGGAACTACAACTTCACAAACATCTCTTCCGCTCTAATGGCTGAAGCTCTAGCCATTCGCTCCGCCCTCCTTCAAGCAACTTCAGCAGCTATCCTCGTACTCTGCATCAAGTCAGACTGTCAGGCACTCATCACTGCCTTATCCTCGATGTGTCACTCGGCTGGTATCTACGGAATCGTCCGAGACATCGAAACTTTATCTTTATCTTTCTTGCGCATTTCTTCTAGTTTTATCCCAAGAGCTCTGAACTCTACGGCTGATTCGTTGGCCAAGAATGCTTTGTACTACTATCTCCCCAACTAGTTTTTAGTTGGAGGTTTAATTTTAATTGTTGGTATTAAAAAAAAGAATGTTTACAGCTTTCCGTAAAGTAGTCAATGTAAAAAAGGAACATGGGACATGAATTTTACAGCTTTTTTAAAGAAGTAAACCTATTTGGCAAAAACTTTTTTGACTTAATATCTAGTCTTTTATATAAAGACAGAGTATATAAGAAAAAAAAGTTTGTCTAATATAAAATGCGGGGTGAATTCTTTAAAATATGTTGTTTTTAAATATTAAATTTAGAACGTCCGGACACCATTTGGTTCGGTTCAATTATATTCAGATTTTTTGTGAGTTCGATCTAGTTCGGATCTACGGGTTTGGTTTGGGTTTGGACTCAGATAACTCATTTAATTAAAAAAATTAAAATTATATATACTTTAAATTTCTCAAAATTAAAAAATAAAAATTATTTATAACATATAAATGTGTATAATGTAAGCTAAAATAGATAAACTTAACATAAAATTTGGTTTAGCTTCAATATTTGGATAAGAAATCAATAGATATTTGAAGTATTGGTATTTTGAGTATCATTTCATTATTTTAAACATGTATTTTAACTATTTGTATATATTTCCAAGTATTTTGGAAACTTAATAACATCTTATATGTTTTGTAAATTGTTTTAGATATTAAATTTTAAAAATAATAAATATATTTAAGTATAGAAATCTGGTTTGGATATATTCGATATCCAAAATATTTTGTTTCGGATCGGTTTCCGTTCTAAAAATAACATCTTGATAACATTTTACAATTTTCGTAATTTATAGACGTTTTAAAAATTCAAAATATATCATATATGAAAAAATAGAATTTTTAATATATGGTTAATGTAATTTTTATTTTTTTAATAATATAAAATGAAACAAAAAAATGTAGAAGATGCAATTTTTATCAATATGTATGATTTATAATTATTAACTGTCATATATACGTTAATTATATTAGGTAATTTCATAGTTTTTATTTAAAGAAATAAACTTATGTATCTTTTATTTAAGGAAATAAACGTATGTAGTTTTTATTTAAAGAAAGAATTTAAGACTATTAATCAATGTGATAATTAGTTTAATAAAAAATATAATATATATTTGTATGGACCAACTTATTTTTGTAAGAATTTTTAATAATCATCATAGTGATGATATGTGGTTACAAAACATGTTGTAAATGTTCCAGAATTAATATATAGGAGATATATATCTAACAATACAAATAGGATATGTGAATATCTCTAACCGTATACTTATATGTTGCTTTCTTAATTCAAATGATGATATAAATTATCTGTGTTTGATTAAGAGACTACCTCCGGCGAGAAAGTCTTGTTTCCGACTTTGCTTTATCGTTTTGATTCTGACACTACTTGTTGTCACGAATATAACAAAACTTCATTGTCAACGAAGATTGGTGAGCAGTGCACGTCGTGATTTAAAAGATCCACTATTTAACTTGAATAGTTTGACTACAATTTCCATTGAATAGTTTGAACAAATGTCGCATACTTCCTGGCATAGCGATGAACAGTCAGGTGTTTGAAAAAGATAGCTTAAAAATTACAGCCCATTTATACAAGAACTTGATCAGGTTAGTAGTAGTGGCCTAAAGATCTGGGCTATAGAAATAAGAACATCTAGCAGTGCTGTTCATCCGGATTTTAGAAAACACTTAAATGTCTAGAGTCAAAATCTCTTAATAGTGAGACTCAAGCTCTTTAAGACTAGCGGATGCATCATCGCCTGTTATAACCAACAAACGATATTTCTTCTCCACCTCCTGATCAAACTATGGAGTTCTTTGTTCGACACGATCCAGAGAATATTGCGGGTAGCTTCAGTCCCGAGACGTGTTTCAAAAGAGATTTTAGTTGTTTGAATCTACCATTGATAACTCAGTTAACAAACTCAATAAGGGTTATTATTTATTTTTTGGTAGGAATAAGGGTTATTTTATTAGCTAGCAAAACAAATCCAGTCCAAAAAAAAGTTAACTTAGATTTCAAGTCACATATATCTTATATATTAATTGAGAAACATTACAACATTGTTTTGTAGATACGCGTCATCATATGAATAAAATTAAGAATTTTTATAAAAATAATTTGGTCAGTTTTAACTTAAATATTATATTTTTAATTAAACTAACTATCAAATCAATAAATATTTTAAAAAAAAAAGCGATTTGCAAACAAAATACAGAAAGATTCAATAATTTGCACAGATGGAAAAATCAGTGACCCATGCACCAGGCCCAACTCCTGCCGGTGGAAAAAGACTGTGATGCCCCTATACTAACAGAGGGGTTGCAATGATTACATGCAAAGCTATACACACACCGTTTCTCTCTCTCTCTCTCTCTCACGCTCATTTTATTCTTTATCGTTTACACATTCTTGTTTATCTCTTTCTTGTTTGCATGTCCAAATCTCAATTTTTTTTGTGGATTTAAAAAAAAAATCTCAATTCAATACAAATTTTTTTGTCTTTCTTCAAAGTGTTTATATTCGTGGTATGAACACTAGTTTTGAATGTGATGGCGCATGCACAGACTCGTCTTTGGAAGAAGTTGGTGGGCGTTTTTGTTTCCACATGCAAGGGTTGTTCCCAAGAGGAACAATCAAGACAAAGTTGATTAATGGAAGTAATCGAGTCGTTTTTTTTTTGAATCGTGTTCTTCTTCTTAGTTGTTCTTCTTCTTTAATCATGTAATTTTTGAAATAACCGGTTAATGGATTTTTCTTATCTTTTTTTTGTTATAGTTAGCCGGCTACGAAAACAAACACATAAAATATCATAATACCAACGCAATGTATTTATTCGGCTACATTGTATACATAACTTATAATGTATACATGTTATCCGGTTATCTTTAGTAGTTACTGGTTATTTAAGTTAGTAGCCGGTTATCTTTTGTCTATAATAATTATTCGGTTATTTCTAATAGTTGCTGGTTATTTCCAATAGTTGCTGGTTATTTAATTTAGTAGTCGGTTATCTCTTTCTCTCTTTCAAGGATTCACCAGCACTCTGATGGTGAAGATGCAACGTCTCCTCTCACCACAAAACTTCCAAAAATCGCTCATTCTTCTAACCTTAGGGTTTTGAGTGAAGTCAAAGATTAGGATTACATCAACTTAGTCTCATCCACATTACTATTTTATACTTCCAATGCAAACTCTCTTTATCCATTTAGTTTCAATATCCCCATGGAGATCTGTTTGTCATGCAAAGATAATATAATAATTAGCCAGATAACATGAATTATTAATGTTTACGTATTGTTAATTTAGCCGGCTAACATTCGTTAGTTTAGCCGGTTAACAAATATATTTTTACACATTCAAATCGTATCTTTTCACGTAATATATTTGTTAATTTAGTCGGCTAAAAAATATATGTTTACATATTCCTCTTCTTTTTTTTGTAGTTTGGGTAGGGTTGGCGTAAGTACAAAAACTTATATGGTTGACATATAAGTTAGCATGGTTATAATATGACTCATTTACATCATCCATAAATTGGCATGGCTACATGGTCGGTTAAACATAAAATTAAATATAAAACCGAACACAACACATATGAACAAATTTGTGTATGGCTAAACAAAAAAATAACTTTAATTTTTAACAAATCACAACATATATGGTTAAAAAGACTTTTAGCCGGATATAACACTGTAAGCATAAATAATTTGACTTCGAAAGTGTAGATCGAGATAGTGAAGTTGTAGCCGAAAACAACCTAAATGAGAGGCCCTGAAATCATATATTTGTACTGTTCTGATATGAACTCCACGATGGCTAATACACTCCTACAACACCAGATGTTTGGAATCACAAAACATATCAACAATACACATACCAAACAAAAAAAACATCAAATATCAACAAAATATGGACAAAGCATCTTTTCACAGATAGATGAATTAACATATATATATTTATGCGTTATATACCAAAGATCTACATGTATATAACGCGGTAAATAGACAGGCCCGACGACCCACCTATGATTTCGATGCGAAGCAAATGGTCGGAGAAGTTCCTGATATTGAAACCAGAACCAAAATCGCCATTCGAAGATGAACCATGCTGAGAGAAAACTGAATCCATCTCCGTCTTGGGGTCAGATATATTTGAACCGATCACCTTCTTTTTGGAAACATTTTCTTTGTCCTCTACCTGGTGCAAATCTGAGTACATGCAAATGGTAAAGATGAAAGTTTTGTAAATGAGAGGATAAAAAATTACGAGAGAGGGGAGAGATAAAATAACAATAGATTTTACATGATATAAATTACAATTGTACACAGTCTAGATAGTGTGGTGAAAATTCAACTAGTTTGTAAGAAGGGTTATGGCGGAGTAAACAATGAGAATAAGAAAGATGAGAGATGAAATGGTTTTTTCGAAACAAGGAGTATCTCGATTATAGTGAAAATGGAAATAACTCTCTCCTCACAATTCTCATCACGATATATGTGTTTAATTTAGGTTTTTAGGTTGTATTGTATAATGAATAGGGGTAATACAGACAATAAAAAAATACACATCACCAAAAAAGACAGAATTCCATCTTTGCAAATTATGCAGTTAGTGGTGTATAGGGAGTGCAAATTCTCTTAAAAAAATTCGCACACTTTCCTTGAATAGAAGCTATGAAATAAAATAATATGATTAATGTATATATGACAATTAATGATTATGAATAATAAATATTTGATAACAATTTGTGTATCCTTCTTCATTTTTGTCTAATTTTATATTATTATAGAAATTAAACAATCACATTAACCATATAGTAAGAAATAGTTTTTTTCTTATATGTTATATTTTTAGTTTTTTTTAAATGACTATAAATTATTACAAAATTTATAATCCCACTTTAATTTTTTTTTGATCAATGGCTCATTTTTTTGTTATAGCAAGATACAAATGATCATAAAATTATATTGATATGAAATTTTATTTAATAAATAATATATATTCAGCTAACGACCTAAAGCGAGAAAATGAGCTGCATCAATTTAGTCGTCCAGTTAAAACTTTTTAAAACTATGTGAAAAACTAAGGTCAAAATAATTAAATCTTGGAAATAATACTAAATTGTTGGTTCTAAAACCATTAAAATAGTTTTTCAGTGATGTTGAAGTAAAATATTAAAAAATTGTATAACACGTTTTTGTAATAAAAATCCACTTTATAACCATATTACGGTTTTTATAGGTATAAACATGGTGATAAAAATTTTAAATCGAAATCGATTAGACTCATCATAAATTCAAAATAGACTTCGGTCACAATTACAATTACAAATGCTCAGTCGAACATGTATATATAAAGAAACATAACTATATGCATATTAAAAAAAATCAAATATATATACTTATGCAATTTTTCAATACTATATATATATATTTTTTTTTATTATATAAATTTATCTTGCGAAATTGCATGTCATATCCTAGTGCTACCTTAAACCCTGAAACAACGTATTTCTATGTAATTTTTCATAATCCATATGCTTAAAATGAACCATTCAATGAACACGATATTGATAGATTCAAAAGCAAGAAATTACTTAATCAATAAACTGATACCAAAACCAAAAGCGAAAACCTGAACCCAGTAGCGGCCCTGAGGGGAAGCATTACAAGCACTCGTTTCTAGTCTATAAAAAGTATTTGCACAAATCAGCTTTTTTTTTTTAAAAAAGTATCTACAAAATTTATAAAAATGGCCAATTTTTTAAAAAATTGCTTATAGTCTTCCACATATCAGAACCGGGCTGAACCTAAAGAGCTTAAATTCGTCTCATACTAACTCATAAGAAAGCGAATAATAAACTGACCTCGTTGAAAACTTGCAAGGGATACTAGAAAGATAATGTTAATAAAATTTAAGCATGTATTCATAATGTTGATATGCCTTGAATCTAGATGTTACATCTAGGCGAACGATGTTACATCATGTACATCAAACCGACTTGGTTGCATCAAGAGCGTTGCATCAAGTCATTATGGATGTTACATCTGATCATGGGCTCAGGCCCATGAGTCCGTATAGTCTAGGGTTTTAGATGCGAGATGCTACTATATATTGTATTCGATGTAACCCTAAACTCGCACTCTGTAAGCTCAATATCGCCTCCAATAATAAGATCTCTCTTTGTCCGTGGACGTAGCCTTAGGGGTGAACCACGTTAAATATCTGTGTCGTAGTTACATCGCTTTATTCATCTGTTTCCGCATCTGTTCCTTCTCACGTCCGTCACAACAAACTGGTATCAGAGCTCGGGGTTGGTGATCTGGTGAGAAGATGTCTAGAATAAACGTGAAGATCGACAAGTTTGATGGGAGAATTAGCTTCAGCTTTTGGCAGATTAAGATGCAGGCGTTGCTGAAGCAACAAGGCATCTGGGGACCATTGTCAGGGAAGAAATCTGAAGCAGCTGATTTGGAGGCTCTGGAAGAGAAGTCGTTCTCAAACAATTTTGTTGTGTCTAGCAGACGAGGTTATCATCGAAGTGTCGGATGAGAATACCTCTGCTAGTTTGTGGCAGAAGTTAGAGAGTTTGTACATGACAAAATCTTTGACGAACA
>OVBX01001765.1:0-23709 GCA_900406325.1 Erucastrum elatum | reverse complement strand
ATGTAGCATGATCCATGAATATCCACTCGCACAGTACCAGAAAAAGTGATTATAAATGTTAGAAACTTAGAATCAATATAATAATTATATATTTTTTTTTTNTGACCAGTGGTTAAAAGTGTTGAGAACAATTCATAGGAGGATGTATGCATCCAGTTAGTGTAAGCTATAGGATGTTGATTTATGTAGCATGATCCATGAATATCCACTCGCACAGTACCAGAAAAAGTGATTATAAATGTTAAAAGTATTATCAAATCCAAAACTTATTATAAAAATAAATCCTAAAATGCACAACAACCGAAATCAATTATTTCAAACTTCGGGCTACTATTAAGCACTTTCACTCTTCATGTTCTGTTTCGTAAGCAATGACCCTTTAAGGAAAGAAGAAAGAGATATATAAATGGTATTTTTAGTTTTTGAAAAATTCTATTGTTAGAACATAATCGGCGTGTGGAGCATACAAAAAAAAAACTTGATAAACATAATAAACAACAAACGTCACATAAACACAATAAAAAGAATTAGATCTATTTGAAAGGAGGCAACTTTTCTTTCTCTCTCTAAACTTTTCTCCAACCTCTCACTAAGACTAAACTCATCGTGATTTGCTTTGGTGGCCGGTGGTTCACGCCGCCGGTACCAACACCTTCTTTTATAGTCAATTAGAAAAACATTTTAGAAAATTTGAAACAAATTCATTTTCATGAAAACCATTAAGTCGAACAAGTATATAATCTCTAAATAGAATAATAATATATATAGTACATTTTTGAAAAACAAAACATAGTAAAATTTAATACTATTTTTAATTAAAATAAATTAACTTTTCAAAAAAAAATCAAATACTATTTGCTTACCATTGGTATTATTTGGTACTTAAATAAAATAAAATTTTAAATAATTTTCTTTTTATATTATTTGCTTACCGTTGGTATTATTTGGTACTCTAAATAAAATATCAATTTTACCTTATATTTAAATATTAAGTAAATTAACTTCGTTACAACTATCTGTTTTTTATTCTACTTTAATTGAATCGAATAACCTTAACCACTTATGATATTTTATTTTGAACTAACAAACTTCAAAACAAAGTAATATCCTATGATCGGTGATCACTATCAATCGGATCGGAAAAAATATCATTTTCTCTCAAAATATTTTCATTTCCATAGTTTTGAACATACTATATTTACTAAAACTATAAAATAAATTATAATTTATGTTAGAATAAAACTTACGAATCCGGCGCGTAGCGCCGGAATACTACTAGTAATAAATAAAAATAAGTAAAAGCTAGAGAAACAAACATAAATAGGAAAAAAAATCGAAGACATCAATAACTAAAAGGTGATATAATTGATATAGAAAATAAAAGATCGAGAGCATATAAATGTCAAAAGACACATTATACAAGGAATTTCCAAAATTCAGAGACGAAATGATGGTGAAGGTAGTAGGCATACACTTGAGTAGATACACAATAAAAAAATATGAAAAGATAAATGAAGATTTGATATCAATTTATTGTTGGTCAACATTTGTGCGGCTAACTGTATATGATAGAAAACCAATACTTTTATAAAATTTATCAAACATCAAAGAATGAAAAAGGACAATCATTGCTTTCGATTTTTCAACCATAATCACCGCCGACATGAACTCTTTTAAGATATTTTGCTCACGAGGTACATTCCTCCACCTCTATCCATCACTCTCCTCTCGCTCAGTCATTCGCTTTCCGAATGAGAGGTTTTGGTGAATGAGATGCTGGATAAAGACATGTTATTTGATATCTTTATCTGACAACATGTCTTTATCCAAAATAGCTGTCTTCTCAGGCTGTTTTTTTCCAAACTAAACCAAGTATGCGTAAGGTTAGTTGCGTCGTTGTTGTTGCCTAAGCAGAGTAACACCATCGGCTCCTTCTGATCTCTTCTAGAAAAGAAACTCCGATCCAAGTTTTGAATCGAAACCACGTGAAGCAAAGGCGGCAGTACGGTGGTGCTGAATCGGGAGTCGCGCCAAGCAATCCACCGCTACGTCCTTATTCTCGGTCAAAAGAGTCATTTTTCTGTAGAAAGAAGAAGAATGTTAACAATGACAATCAAAAACGAAAACTTTGGAAATGCGATAACGAACAACAGAGCCGTAGCTTTTAAACCGACCGACCTTCACAATTTGAGCCTTTCTTGCGTTTCTTCTCTCTCCTAAACTCATACCAAGATATGAGTTTAAGAGAGGAAAAATGTCCAAGAAAGATCATATTCTATTTTATTTTTAATGATTTTTTTACATATAACATGTAATTTATATATTACCATATTATATGATATTTTTAGTAATATTCTCCACAGATAAATAAATTTTGCTGAAATCTGTAACTAATTATTGCTTTTTACAAACCATTCTCAACAGAGGTGGTTAATTTATAAACAAAAAACATTCCCTCTCCCCTCATTTCTCCAATCTCTCACTTATAATCTAATTACTTTTTTTTTTTCTTTTGGTATTTGGCAAATTTGTTAGTCCTGGTTTATTTATATAATAACAACCTCCTGTGTTTGTCTTTTTATGTTTCGTTTTCTTGAAAGAGCATCGCATCTAGTGATATATTTTAGTAATAATAATTTGTATATTACAATTTTAATTGTTTACTTTATGTTCAATGTCGGAATTGGTCTTCGGTTCATCTCCGGTTATCATCTCATATCATATCGAGAAATAGACGGACGAGAGCTGGTCAAGCTCTTGTATAACGCTCTAGCCTGAGAAGAAGGTTTCAAGGGGAGTATTTCAGAGTCACTGGGTCGTCTAGAGTCTCTTTGATCTATTGGTTTTTGACTCACGTGTTTTCCCACGTTAGAAACTAGATAAAACCACCAGAGAGATTGAGAACGTCATCCTGGTGACGGATAACTGTTCGTGTTACCGTGTGAACATATCGTGTGTATAAATCAATGATTGGTGAAGACAAGATTAGTGTAATCCGGTTTGATTCCTCAACATTTAATCTGCCTATGATCATCTCATTAAATATTTGTTATTTTTACTAATTACATAAATATTAATTTACTATAATAAATAACACTTTAATACTAGATACAACGAGTCAACGAGTGATGCTGTCACACTATGAAGGTAATGGATAGCCTCATATTCTTTTAACTTCACTCTCCGCTTGGATCTCTGACCTCTTGAACTGTTGCATTTTTTTCTCAGAACAAAAAAAAAGACACCAAGGAAGGAGGAGAGAAAGCTTCTCTATACAAAGAAGCTGACAAGTTCTTGCAAAGTGATATCCCGGAAACTCTCCTACGGCAGTACTGCACTTGTTCTGTTGTATTTGAGCTGTTTGATCAAAAAAGAAGTTAAGGTAACTTTCGCGAGGGTTTCGTGTTTTTATACGTAGGGATTTGAGTACTAACCAATGAGTAAATCATTGATTTTTGGACTAATAGTAGTTGTCACATTCGAGTACTAACCAACCTGATTAAATTCAAACATAAATAGTTACGTGGGAGGGATGGTAACAAATCTAATGACATAACACTTGTCTCTACAAGATTCATGATTGTTGAAACAGAGAATCACTTTCTTGCTGACAAAGGAACAGCTCTAACACATAAAAGCAACAAAGGAAAAGATTCTTTATTATCCCATTCCTCAACAGGACAAAACAAACCAACCTACCTACACAGTCTTCATCTTCTTCAGCTTGTTCGTTTGTTTGTTTGATCAGAGAGGGCAACTCGGGTTCCTCATCAATGTCCGTAATCTCCCGCTCACTTTTGGCACTTTAGGTTGTGCTCTTGTCTTCAAACTTTCAAAATACTGCAACCATAAAACGAACAATGATTGTAGTGCTTCTCAGATACAAGTCCATATTTGGTTCCAAGAAATGTAAAAGCTATTATTTACCTGTTGCTTCCTCTTCCTCTCCAACTCTCCCTGTTTAAACAAAAACAATTATTACAATCCCTTTCACAAAAAGTAGGAACAGAAGTCTTTCAACAAAATTAAGATTAATAAATACCAATGCATGTTTCAGCTGTGCGTTCTCTTCTTTCAACTGGTTCAGTTCTGCTTCTAACTCGACAGTATATGCCTTCATAACAAATAACAACAGATAAGCTTTTATGCTACAACGAACATTCATAGACATCAAATAATTGATTATAATAGAAACCTGCTTTCTTGCTCTGGACCTCGCAGCAGACTCACGGTTCTTGATCATCCTCCTCTGCCTTCTCTCCACTACTTTCTCCACCGGACCATCCAATACTCTCTTCCTTCCCCTTAACCCTCCCATATCAACACCATATTGACCTCCTATGTTATCCACTTGCCCATGTCCTAGCCCGTCTGACGACACCGGGCTTAACGGTCCCACCATTTGCTGTCCACTTGCTCCAAACCCGCCACCACCTCCATAACAAACACCTTGCTGAACCGGTGGTGCCTGCTGATACCCACCTCCTCCTACTGCCCTTTTACCATAATCACCTACGCCCACCGGGAAAGTAGGATCACCACCTCCTGGAAACACACCGTAAAGCTGTTGCTGCTGGGTAGATGGGGGTATAACATTAGACGGTGTCGGGTTCAGAATAGGTTTAGGGTTAGTGGGATGTTCTCTAACCACACCAGCCTTCACCAAGAAATCCTCAAGCGTCATCTCCCCAAAAGTTGGTTGCCTAGCCGCACCCTCACCGCCGCCGTTATTATTACTATTGTTCTGACCATTACTATTACTATTACTACGTCCGTTGTTGTTGTTTTCTCCACCACCACCACCTCGATGTATCTCAGACCAAACCTCTTCAACAGTCTTCCTACAAAGAGGAGATGGAAGTGTCAAGGAGCCTTGTCGTGGAAGACTCGGCTGCTTCACTATCCCTGGTCTCTTATTAGCCCCTTGGTTACCTGAAGAACCACCACCACCAGCAAAGACGCCGCTCTCACCTCCACCGTTGTTGTTGAAACCGTTATGACTCGGTGGAACGGGATGTGAAGCTGCTGCGGCTGTTGTTGCTGCTTGGTGATTGTTGTTGTTATTCTCCTCAGCGTTCCAGATAGAGACGAGGAACTCGTCCATGTTCATGGACCCGAAGTTCTTGCCGTTCTCGCAGAGAGCGTGCTGGAACTCGTCGAGGGTCAACGAGTAGATGGAGGATTGTCTTCCCAATGAAGAAAACGGATGGTTCTCTCCTCCATTTTGTCTTGCTTGCGCGGTTGATGGCTCTACCTCTCGTTCAGACATCATCTCTGTTTCTCTGCCTACCATTTACCAACTGCAAATAAACAACATCAAGATTACGTCATCTGGATTCATATTACATAATCACCAACACCAATCTTGTTAATATGCTAAGGCTCAAAAGTACCACAATTTGATGAATTTTATTATTATTGAAATAAATAAAGACAAGAAAGTATATATTTAGTTCAAAACGGGTAAATCCAGTAAAGTAGTGGGGATTTATGCAGATGCGAATCACTTCAATGTTACATGAAAAAGAATCTCTATGCTATTGAAATCGGTTCCACGTGAATATAAAAGAAGAAGGGTCTACATCATGACAGCAACAAGCGATTACTAAATTTAGCAATAAACAAACTAATAATTTCTCATTTCAATAAAGGTTCCCTTTCCTAAAGAGGATATAATATACCCCACTCGTCAACCGAACTAACAAGACAATACATATGTTTTGTTTCCCTGTTTATTTATTTTAAAACGTTGATGCTAGTTTAAGCTTAATCTAATATAATCCTAAAAATAAAACAATTATTGCAGAGTGTGAGAACCACTTTCTTTCATGTTTATCTCCTTGTAAATAAAAACAAATAATTTTTATTCGCAGAGAAGAACCGTAAAGCAAACAAACACCTAAACAGCCTATAAATCAAAGATATTTAGCTAAAATTAATTAAATAATTACTCTCTAAAAACAATTTTTAAAGACAAGACATATTCCTCAAGATCTCGAGGATAAAAACTAACTACAAAAACCGAAAGAGAACCTGAAACTTAAATCTGTCTCCCAAAAGCGGTGGTTCTGTGTTCCTCCACCAACGGAAAAACCTGAGAAATTGCTTGTTCTTATTTGTTTTTTGGAGGTTCTCCTTCAAATAGATTCAAAGACGTCAGAGCTTTTTTTTTACTGAGAAACTTGTGTGTTTTTGGTGTTAGTTTGAAAAAAAAACTTGTGTGTTTGGTGTTGTAAAGGGGAGAGAAAATGTTGAGGGAGGCGGTAAAAGAGGGTAGATGATGAATTTATATTCACGGTGAGTAAGGGTGGCGCGTGGGACCTACGAACATTGGCGTGAAGTTAAACATCTTTTGTCTAAAGTTATCTCTTTGACCAATGAGATTTCAGAGAGATGGAAACATAGAGAAGTCCAGTTCCAGGCCCAAGATCAGAGGCAAAGAATCGGTTCGGCTACGTCGACACGTATGATACACGTGTTGTCTTAACGCTTCTTGGAGTGTCGTCTGTTGGGCATGACATGTGTGGCGCTCTGCTACAAAATGTTTATTTACGTCAAAACTCTCTGGATTCTTTTGTCAGCACAGCACGTGAGGGGAATTGGATTACTAGTTAAGAAACTGAGCTTAACCAAAAAGAAAACAAAAAGTTTCTATTTCGAACATCCGCTTGCAATTCATTTTTCAGATATAAAATATTTTGTGAAAAGAAATCCGACCTGCCGGAATCGAACCAGCGACCTAAAGATTACAGCAACTACTACAGTCTTCCGCTCTACCAACTGAGCTAAGATCGGACGCTGACGGTTAAGTCAATTGTATTATGAATATCCTCAAACATAGTTCATTCTGGGCCATTATCTTGAATGTAAAACGTTAGTGAACACTACATTCTAAAGCCCTTAACAGTATAATAAAAATTCAAGAAACAAGGTCCAATTAGTTTGGGCCCAGAGTATCAATTATATGCATTTGTTTTCTACTGTCACATCCCACGTTGTATAGCTTAAAACTAGTATTGGTGTGACATATAGTAAGTAGTATTCATCAATAAATCAGACTGAGAAAAAAGTAAAAAAGAACACCAACAAAGTATATTAAAAGACCTACTAACAAATTTGAGATATTCATGAAATCTCTCCCGTCGTTTCAAAACAATTTATAGCAAATCATGTCATAACCAAATCAGCCATCATTGTGAGAGAGAACATGAGTCTCTTTGTTTAGTTCTTGACTTCTTTGTTGGTTAACAGCGTCTTAACGATGTTATCAACCATACCAGGAAAAAGCGGGAACATATGCCCTGCTCCAGGAATCTCATGGTAATGAACCCATGGCAGCTTCTTAGCAACGTAACGCTGTAGAGTCACAGGTACTAGAGCATCATCATCTCCCTGCCACAAGTGCACCGATCCCTCCTTGTTAGGGAACAAGTCCTCCAGCTCCATTGGATCGAACTCCCATTTTCCAAATCCAACAATCATGTCACGGATCACTGTCTCATGTGTTCCCTGCTGTCTTATTTCTGCCTGTAGAGATATTTTGATTAGGTCAAGTTACGTGAATAAGAAGAAAGTGAAGAAGAATTTTATAATATTATATTACACACCTCATGTGGCCTCCCTGCAGCACCAATCTTGAAGAGGATCTCTTTGTCAGATTTAGACAACAAACCGAGGTTTCGAGTCACAACACTTCCACCAAGGAACCACTTCTGAGAGTTCCACCAATGAGTAAGCCAAGGAGCATAGTGTGCAACACGAACCGCCCATTGGTCGTTTCTCGGTTGTTTGTTATAAGCTTCCTTTGACATCTCTGATGGAAAGCTTTTCCACCAATAGTTCACCACTGGTGTTACAAGTGCTGCTCCAGCTAACCTGAAGAATCAAACACACACATCATCTCAAAATCATTCCCTTTCAATAATGCAATCATTAAACAAATGTGTGTTACCTGTGAGGAATGTATTTAAGGCATGCCCATGTAGCTTGCCCACCCATTGAGTACCCTATCACATAGAATTTAGTTCCTAGACTCAACTGATCAGCAAGCTCCTCTATATCCAAAGCCAAGCTTTTGGGAGTACGGTTTGGGTCAGCATCACTCTCTCCATAACCAGGTCTATCAAATGAAACCATATACACACCTAGTCCCTCCTTAATATCCTACAAACAATTCATATGTTTTTTTCTTAAGTTTTATCTCTTCAAAACTGATTGGAAGGAAACAAGAAACTCGTCGAAGATGTGTTGTACCGGTGATAACAGAGCTGCGAAGGCATTGTCGTGCCTGCAGCTATCTGATCCATGGACAACGACGATTTTACGGGTAGCTTCATCTCTAGGAACACCATGTTCCTTGTAAGCCAAGTGTCTTCCGTCTCTAAGCTTAATTCTTGGGGCTGTGATAGATGGACCACCGGGAGAGCCGCATAGCTTTGGAGGAGGAGGTTGGAGTGCTTGATAAGTGGAAACAGCTATACAGACAGAGAACACGACCAGCAGCTTGTAGAGAACACCTGCTGATCAAGATTCCAGACAAACATATAAGTTTTCTTCTGTGTATAAAATGAATCTTAAAGGGCAAGAAACAATGATGTGAAAAGAGTTGAAGTCTTTTATGACCAAAGCACTCACGGTCATTTATTAAGACACATTAAACAACTATTATTGGAATATAAAAACTAATGTCTCTGTGTAAATAATTGGGAAATGATGAACTAAGAAAATAATCAATCAAAATTCACAAAAACGGGCTGGACCCACTGTAAAAGAAAACATCAAACGAATCTTCATCGTTAGATTTACTAAAAAATATTTCTTCCTTCTTCTTCTTTCTTTTTGTATAAGAGGATGGAACATTCATAAACGGAATTGCCAGATAAAGTCAAGCTATCATTAAATGCATCGTCTTAAATTCAACAATCTTAATCATTATTTGATATCACTTGACCCTTTCCTGGAACCTTTAACTGATTGTTACAAAGTAGAAAAATCGAAATCTAAATGGAAGAATGAGACGTTAAACCTGAGGAGCGGGAGCTAGGGGAAGCTGTCGATCCAGTAGCCATTGGCCAGATAGAGAGAAGCAGAGAGAAACAGAGGCAGGGAGAGAGAAAAGTAGCTGGAAAGTGAGAAATAAGAGGTTTGGGTCTTGTAATAAACGCAAGTTTTTTTTTTTTTTTTTTNTTTTTTTTTTGATGACCCAGGTCTCCGGTTCGCTAATTGGACGACCGACTATCCACCCGAAAGCGGTCCTGGACGCTGCGCCCCGCATGTTAAATTTGCGCAGTGGCCGGGGTTCGAAGTTGGGTGGCGGGTGCCTCAGCCGAGGTTCCTTTACCACCAGACTACGAAGCCCGGTTATAATAAACGCAAGTTTACTTTCAACTTTAGCAGATTTCTTTTTCAAAAATAAAAAAACTTTAGCAGATTTGGTCGTTTCTTGGTTGTTTGGCTAACCACTGTAATAGGAATGAGATGTGTATCTACTTAACCCACGTCACCCGTTGAGTACTATTGCCACGATTGTAGAGAGAAAAAAAAACTAGTTACCATCATGCCTTTTTTTTTGTAACACATTTACCATCATGCCTACAATTAAACAAACTTTGTAAATAAGACCCTCAAAACGCTAGCTGTGAAAGGGGTAAAAAGGAAAAATAAAAAATATGCAAAGTTACCAAACTCAAACATGAATATAGGTTGAAACATTGAGTGGGTGGTAAAATGTTCGTATCATGAGGTTTCTGTTTTTACAAAAAGAAAAGAATTGTATACATATTTTAGTCTTTTTTAACTAAATACATATTTTAGTCTTAGTTACATTTGTGAACTCCCGCGAAAGATTATATAATAGAAAAAGATTATATAATAATTAACTAATAAAATAATAAATTATAGGTGATTGGTGTACCTAAGATATAGTATAAGTTAACGATTTTAGTAAACAAATATAGGAGGGAGGAAAAGAAGAGTGTTGGTTTATAACTATTGTGTTTGTTTATAATTGGTTCAAAAGTTAAATTATTAAAATTTAATTACATAACTAAATTCTAATAAAATATTAGAAGTATAAAATTTAGTACTTAATTAACATGGTTTATCAAGGAACATGCTTTTATACAATGAATTGTGTTAGGTGTACCTTCTCCTCCATGAAATCTTTTATACTAACAATAACAATAAATAATCATTTAGTTACGATAATGATAAATTATGAACACAGACAACATTTTCACCAGAAAAGAAGGTTTGATCATTTTAAATTCAATGCATTCGAAACTTTTCATGACTGTGACCATTAATTTTGTTTGTATATGACAAAAGAGATATTCAATCCGTATCAGCTAGGTTTCTTCTAGTTCGGATTCAGTTTAGTTCATTGCATTTTGTGACCTTCAGATCTTTTTAATTTCCAGTTAACAGAGTGTATAGCAACCAAAAATTTAATCTAGCTGTTTTGGGGAACCAACACGGTTGTCTGATTGAACAGATAGTATTAATCATGTTAAAATCACTATTGTTCTGTTCTATAAAGACACCATAAAACTCAAAGTAATATCCTAGCTAGGAATTAACTACTAATCAGTAAAATCTTATTATCTTATCCAATAAAAGTGTTTGGTTAAAGCTATAAGCCAACGAAGGTCTTCATCTTTTCTTGTCTGTACAAGGGTTGATGATGGTCTTGAGCTTTGAAGTGAGTGAATTGCTTGGAGTAAACCAAAACAATATGTTTTAATCAAAGTCGAGTTGCTTCCATTGAATCTCTAAATAAAAATAAAACCCAGTTTGTTCGGATACAATTAGAAAGTCTACAACGTGATGGATTCAGCTTATGGATATGAGGGGATGTGGTCATTTTATTCTTATCAGAAAGATTCAAGCATAAGTTGACGGTTGCTCATTAATATACATACGTATTGCATGGGAAAAATTGAATAGATAAGCTTTATTAGATTAGACAAACTTATGTTTTGGAAGGTTTTTTCCCGTGAACTTTGTCATTTTTGTAGAAGCTCTTACGATTTTAGAATTTTGTTTTCTTTTATAATTTCCTTGATTTTTTATTTAAGGAAATATATCTAGTCCCAAAAATTGTCAACAAAGATAGTTGAAATAGTTGGGACCATTAGTTGGGACCATTCAAATACTTGAATTTAACCAAAACGCTTCATAAACTAATTGGAATCAGACATGGCAGGTGGTGCTGGAGAAATGGGGAAGAAAATAAGAAGAAATAAACCTAAACAATGCGGTAGCAAAGGAGATAGTGAAGAAAACCGCGAAGAGGATGATCTGTTCGAGATAACCTTGGATCAGGTCGTGAATGATATATTGGCCGTAAACTTATCATGTTACAAAGAAACAAGGCTCTATATGTGATTGGGTAAGGTATCTATATGTCAAGTAGATGTTTGTTTCTCACACAAAGCTTGCTCACAAATTGATGAATGATCTTTTGGGAATCTTTGAACAAAGTTTGTTCACAAATTGACTTTTATAACACTTTTCCAAGTCCTTACATATTTCAAGTTCGTAACCTCCACTTATTTTTAGTATTACAGCAAAGAAAACACGACTGAATGTACCAAAAGACGAGAATATGTTATACTCCTCTAGAGGAGCCACTGTTTATCTGTAACAAGGATCTCTCATGACCAATTAATATATGTGGTAAGAGTTTTTTTGTCTTCCTCGTGGACCGTTTCTCTAGTCAACTTGCTTGCAACCTTTAATTTTTAATCATCTGGTTCGGTTTATGCTCAGACAAACACACGCTTGGGAGTTGAAGAAGAGCTGAAGGATGTGATGCTCTGCCATGTGCACACACTACTCAAAGGGATGGAAATAATTGCTGAGACTTCAAAAGATCTCCCTATAATCATGTGTGGAGGTATCAACATGCTTCCTGGTAGGTATAGCTTAATCACACTCATCTATTCTGAAGTATCAACATGCTTCCTGGTAGGAGAACAAGGAAGCATGATTAGTCAGTCAAGGAAACTGCTATAAGAGCAAGTCTAATGGATTGTAAGAAAATGTGCAAGAAAGAATGAAAAATCAGTTTGGTAAAATACAATCTTGCACAAACAAAAACAGAGAAAAACAAAAAGAAAAAGAGTTCGAGATTAAGAAACACAAGAGATACACAAAACAGTGTAAGAGAGAGAGTGAAAGAATAAATATAAGTAAGAATCACAACAGAGGACCCTTTTGGACGATTAAGTCCGTACTTGAACCTACTCAACCACAGCCAAATATATATCTATAAAATTCCCAGGAAGTAAGCTGGGGGGTCTCTGCACAAGAAAACAAATTTCGCAAAAACGAATTCTAACAGCCTCTTGAATCACACAGAGAAACACTTGCAGAATGAAAGTTAAATCAATTACGTAGCTTCTTAGATCACACAAGAAACACTAGCAGCATGGAACTTAAATCAGTTATGTAGCTTCTGTCTGCCTGTCATAGACTATTAATGTGCATATGGTTTAAGGGCACTGGAATATCCGGTTTATTATCATAATTATGATGTAAACCACTTGGTTATTTAAGAGCCTTTAAACCAACCATATGCACACTAATATAGACCGGTTAAATCTTTTCTCAGTGTAGAAACATAACAACAACTCCAAAATAAACCAAGTCTAAGAGGACATCACATCTTTTGGAGCATTTTTGGCACTACCACTTCTTCTCGCTGTGTTTCCGAGCAAAGAAGTAAGGTCACCGAGTTCCCTTGTCGGATAATGATGAACACTCTTCTCCGGACATACAGACACTCGTTTCCTTGTTTCCTCACTTCTTTGCTCGTCCTCTGCTTTGTTTCCATGGAAGGTTCTGCTCGACGGTGAAGCTGTAGATTCTGGTCTCTTTGAAAACCTTTTCCAAATATCTCGCAGAGGAAGTGTTTGTGGCCATTAGTGTCTTTGGAGATAGAGCTATGACCTCGGCTTCAGGATCTCTTGAGATCGAAGTAATCAAATCAAACATTTGATATTGATAATGAACCCTTAGAACGATTTAATCTGTTTTTACCAAAGAAAAAAAAAATAATTTGTAGAACGCATGCATGTTTGTATATCAAGATCGAACATAAAACGAATCAAGAAGATGACTACGCGACAAACATGCTTAGTTTCTTAATAGGGTTTAATTCAGTGATTTACTAAACTTAGTTATTTAATCATTACCAGGGTTTCCGGAGGTTTCTCTTCTTCTTGGCAAGAGGATGATGGTGATCAACATGTGATCAGTTGTTGATAAGATTTGGACATATCCTCCACAGCTTAAGATTGTCTGACTGATCTTCAGCTCTCATAACTTCGTCTGGGAAAAACTTTTGTTGGAAGAGATACAAAAAAGACACTTTGTGATTAGAGATGGGGCTCAACGGATAAGTTATCTATCTTAGTTGTATACACACACAGCATAGACACTTTAGCGCACGTGTCACACAAACTACTATTCCTTTCTCATGTAATAAAATATGTAACGATTAGCTACCAAAATCTAAAATTAATTGAGTGCAACTTATATTGATTTGATCGCTTGATAATAATCTAGATCGCTTGATAGTAATCTATGTGAGGAAAGTGTCATTTAGCCTTGATAATTATCTACGTGAGGAGAGGGTCATGTAGCCACTAAGAAGAAGAGGATTTGCCCAAAATCCCTTGTGGCAAGGAGAAAAAACACCAGATTGCCTCTTTTATCTGGGAAAATAAGAAGGCGGGGAATATGCAAAGAACAGACAAGCTGGGAAGCAAGACATCACAACAAATTTCGCAGGAGGCCTTTGAGAATATCTCCAACGATGATAACGATGATAAACACAGCTTTCTTCTCTACATCCTTTTTGTTTCTCTTCTTCTCGTTTCTCTATCAACAATGTAGCTCAAACCCAAAGTTTTTATGTTCCTTTCTCCTCTTTCGATCTAATATTATATGAAGTTTTAGCTAAACCCTCTCCCTTCAGACCAGACACAAGTTAAGATAAGACCTCCTCTACTTTTCTCTGATCTCTGCGCGGGAAAGCCACAAGCTAACCAATATCTAGTTTAATGCAATTTCCATCTAAAAAGAGTAAGAATTGGGTAGACAACTCTTTTTATGACACAGCGAATACTCATAGAGAGGGTAAGAGTAAATGCAGTCCTGGGATTGACACTAGTAGAATATGCTTAAGCCAAGAAGCCTTCTCCTTCTACTCCCCTATAGATACCTAAACGGAGAACAGGCCAATCCAGAGGAACCTCTCGATACTCTTCATTCCAAATGTTAAAACCAACTCAGATTTCTTTTATTTGCTTACCTAAAACCATAGTCTAAGCAAATCCTCCTAACAGTGCCAAGCATTCCTACCGGAATCTAAAACCAAATCTCCACAACTTGCCTAACCGGAAATCAAATGGCAAAAGAAACACTAAAAACAGTGTTCTGCATTAGTTCACCGCATGTAATCCCAATGAGCATTCATTCAGTTACACTTTCACAGATAGACTGTCTACGAGANCATAGTCTAAGCAAATCCTCCTAACAGTGCCAAGCATTCCTACCGGAATCTAAAACCAAATCCCCACAACTTGCCTAACCGGAAATCAAATGGCAAAAGAAACACTAAAAACAGTGTTCTGCATTAGTTAACCGCATGTAATCCCAATTGAGCATTCATTTAGTTACACTTTCACAAACTACGAAAAAAGAGAGAACACATTGATGATAATAAAACTCTGTAAATATAAAATCCTGAAGTCAAAAGATACAAACATTGAATCAAATTAAACCGAGAGAAGCCTTTACACATCGCTCCACTATCCCCACCACAAAATCAAACAAACTTTAGATCATAGCATTCGTTCTTACTAATCACCATCAAAAGATTTCACAAGGAAAAAAAAAAACTATCAATAACTTTCGTAATCAAAATCATTAAAATATAACAGGGAGAGAGAAGAGAGTGTAGATCAAGAAACAAGCGTAAGAGATCAACCCACGATGCTCCTCTCCACCATCAGCCAAAGACACAACCAACGCAGAGCAAGCCCTCGTCGACCACAAAACAAACACCCCCGCAACAACAAACCTAACCGCCCCAGCCCCCTGAGGCACAAACAACGAAACCGCAGACAAAATCACCACCGGAAGCAAACAGTACCCAACCAAACTCGTACACGTGTGCAGATTCAGATTCCCGTTCCTCCCCGCAAGCATGTTAAACACAGCGTAAAGAAAGATCGACGACACAACGATCCACCCGAGAATCACACCGAACTGGATCTTCCCGGCGAGGAGCTGGAAGAGGCAGAGGGCGAGGTAGAGGAAGATCGGTCCGGATAGATCCGAGTCGTGGTGGACGGTTTGGTTGATCCGGAACGGGTTGAGGATGGATCTGGTCTTCTTCCAGATCTGATCGGGGTGGATCCCGAGCTCGTCGAGGAGAGGCTCCTCGTCTTCGAAGGAGGACGATCCTCCTCCTCCGCCGAAGGATGCGGAGGAGTTTAAGGTGCCGGTGAACGGTCCCGCGGGGGCGGCGGAGGAGGCAGCGGCGGATCCGATGTCGAAGGACATGAAGGGGATCGCGGAGGAGGAGGGGCGGGGAGGTTGGAAAGGTGCGGCGGGGAATCGGCGTTGCTGGACGTTGGGGTTGGCGGTGGATCCGCCGGAGGGGAAGACCACGGGTGGGATCGCGAAGTCCTTCGTCATCTTTGAGATCTCGAAATCGGGGAGAGGATTCGAAAATTAGGGCTCGTGTAGAGAGAGAACTTGGTGGTATACGAAGAAGAAGGTAGGGTATTTTCGTCAATCTACGTGTAGTTTACTTGTATGTAGATTTCCATTAACTTAAGCTTCTTCCGCATTGGCATGATGTCGTGTATCACCTAGTTGAAATTACTATAATATCCCTCCTTGTAAGTTTAGATAGTTTTTCTTAAGGCCCAATGGGTATCACCGGCTCAGTAAGAGTGGATACACGTGGTAACTAAACTTCGCGCACGATTTTACGTGGAAGAAGAAGGTGTCTGAGGTAGTTTCGCTGATCTATGTAGCAATTACTTGTGTAAAACACTAAATTATAATTATCGGTCACATAGTGTCTCACAATATTAATACCAATATTTTTAGTAGCAATTTACTAGTGAAAAACAGTAATTTAAGTAGTTTGGTAAAGGCCCAATGGTTGTCACCGCCGGCCTAGTAAGCATCGATCCGAACTTCATTGAATTTTTATTCTGTTTGTTTTGTTTTAATAGAGAAGTAATGATTATAGAAATTGAACAATGTACATGATGATGCCTTCCTTGCAATGAATGATCCTCCAAAGATATTTTGAGGATAATGATCAAACGAGAATAGTTTTCTGAAAGTTCTAAGTTGACTTTCCAAGTCTGAGTTTATGATGAGTGGTGATGATTTACTTAGAGGAGTATTTATCTACCATAGAGATTCGTAGCTCTCTCTCTCTCTCTCTCTCTCTCTCTCTGAAATTTTCTTACAAACACTTGATATCTGTTATGGTGTACAAAAAATATAATTATGGAGAATTAAAAGGAGAAAATGACAGTTTGGGTACAATTGTACAAGTTTAAAAAGGAAACCCAAAATCTAGTCACGGCCAATGAGTTTAGCCGCCTCTAAGTTAAATAGAGAAACTTTGAGATCAACACGAGCTACTGATCACGTGATTGAGAATGGTAGCAGTAACGAGCAAGTACGCTTTCTTGAGTATCTTCTTATCCTCATGTAAATTACGTGTTAACTGAACCCTTTCTCGAGAATGGTATTGGTAGCCACCGCCTATGTTTTAAGTGTTAACTGAACCCTTTCTGGAGTATCTTCCTATCCTCATGTAAATTACGTTATCAATACTTTCCTTATAATTACATATTATTTTGAAAACAAACATGGTTTGAGGTCATAAATCTCTTAGCAAACATGTATCAAGTAGTGAACAATATTCTTAAATAACCAAAAGAAAATGTATAATACTATTAAGTCAAAAAAAAGTATAATACTAAAAATAATAAAGATACTGGTTATTTAAGAGAAGAGCAGAAGGTAGTACAATGTAGTCCCAGAATCCACCAAATCCTAAAGAACCAAACCCCACATGAAAAAGGCAACAAAGAAAATCTAATTAACATATAAATGGAAACAAAAGTAAAATATCCCTGAGAAGATAGGCAGAGAGACACAACACTTTTGTCCTTTTTGTAGAATAAAATTAGAAAACCCCCCAAATTAAAATAAAATTAAACAACAAGAAAACTAGTTGATAACCTTAATAGTACCACTAACTCAACTATTTTCTTACATTACACTAATAGAAAGAAGAAAGAAGAAAATATGGGTTCTTCTAATCGAGCAGGGTCATGATGATTTTTCAGTCTACCAAATCCAACTTTTGTCCTAAGAGTTTTGCTGCATCAGGACTGTCCAGAAGCAGAACTTGAGGAAGATAGGTTGTTATTGCTTCCTTGGTTTGATCCACTAGAGTTTTTGGTTTTGGAGAGTTTCTGTTTGAGCTCAAAGAGAAGCTGTTGATTCTCCTGGTTCAGAATCTGAGCTTTCTTCCTCAACCTTTCATTCTCCTTTATTATAAAACAATTTTGCAGGTACAACTTCGAGTTAAGCCTCTCCATTTTGACAAACCTTTCCCTGTCAAAAAAAAAAATCTCAAGCTATGTAAAAAGAGAAAAGAAGAATTGAGTTATTAAAGCTCTATGTTATGATTATACTTGAGGTTAAGTCATTACATCACCACATGGGTTGTGCAGCTTGTTTAATGTGGAATTACATAAAGCAAAAATCACGACTGCATTTATTTCGTTTTCAACCAAAAATGTCAAATTTCTATTGCAAATAAAAATCGCTGCTCAAACAGAAGAACAATCATACTCTTTTTGGTTTCCAGAGTAGAAAAGATAAAGCCACCACACCAATGAAAACAAAAATAAAGTAATGATGATGCAGTAAGTATAATGATGAAGTTTGAATACAAAACGCGTTTACAGAAGATAAAAACGACGAAAACTAAGCAGGTACAAGCAAAAACAGAGCAAAAAAAGAGTTTTGAAACAGAAAAATTGAAAAAGACAACGCGTTAAGTTGCCTTTGTCTGAAAGAAAAGGATACAACGCTTTAAGTTATTTCCATCAATTTTAAGCTCTGTTGTATAAAAATAAAGAACCAAGAAAATAGTTGGGTGGTTATGTAAATCATATACACGTTGCTTGTACGTGAGGGAAGTTGTATATCTAAAGAGAGAGAGAGAAAGAGGTTACCTTTAGGTAAATGTGTTCGAATGGGGTGAAGAGGAAGTGAAGTGTGTTTGTTATATAATTGTAAGGGAGAGAGATTTGTATGAAAGGTAGAGAGGGACAAAGAGAACAAAACGAAGATAGTGTCTCTTATATAGAGCCACAAAAGCTAGTCTCCTGACACAACAATCATGCTTTGTGTTGTGTTTATGCTTACATGGCAGCCGAATTCGCAGCTCTCTCAATATTTTGTTTTTGTTTCTTTTCTTAATACTTTAATAATAACTTGTGAGGGAAAAGTGAGAAAAATATTTGCGTTGCGTCATGTGAATGATGGTCGAAATAAAAAGAAGAAAATTAGAGGGGAAAAAAGTACTCGAAGGAGGGTTTTACTTTCTTTGCTGCATTTGAATTTTTTCTATAGCTAGGGTTACTTTCGTCTTTTACTGGCATCATCACATTTTGGTTTGGTAATGAGATAACCGTTATAACATGTTCATTTCTCACCCGCCAAGTAATCATTCACGTTTACAGTTTGTGATGTCATCATAGGCCAACATAAACTTATAGATGTCATCACAATGTTTCAAACAAGTACTAGTATGTAGACCGGCTTGGTTTGATACATAGATAGGGTAATAATGTAATTACAGAATGGCTGAAACGAGTTATTGAGTGAAAATGATGATTATGATGATGAAGAGGGGGGCGAAATAGGCCGTCGTCCCTTAAAGATTCGCAATGATGATTGGGGATTGGTTCGAACCATCATCATTCATGATTCAATTTTAATTTTTAGTTTGGACCATTTTCATTACTCTCTTTACTTCTTTCATTACACGGTTTGGTCAATGTTGGTTTAGTCAACACTAGTCATCATCAGCCATTATAACACATGTTAGAGGGTGTTCGTGTCCTATTTTTCTTCATGGCCTTTTTCTTCTTTTTTTTTTTGTTACGCGGCCTTTTTCTTCTTTCATCATCTTTTATTTAGATAAAGATCGATATAATTAAAAGGAAAAGAAAAAGGGGGAAATTATGAAGAATGAGGTTAAGAGAATCAATCACTCTGTTATGTGTTTATGAGTGTGTCACAGTGTGAAAATAACATATAGTTAAATAGATTACATTACAAGGTGGATTTGTGTAACATATTTCTTTTAATGGGCTCTTTCGTCACTTCATCGTTTAGCTTCACTAACCATCGTCCCTCGTGAACCTCGTTTGGTTGCATAATAATACGAATTATTGCACTTTCACGTTTATAAGTACTTTTTTCTTTAGCAAATCTTGTGATTTTTTTTTGTATTTGGTTCACGGAGTAAATTCGGAAATCGTTGAATGCATACATTGTGAACGGCGAATGATTAGTTGGTGTGTTCTTGTTGCGCTAAGAGTTCCAAATTGACAATGATTTGAAAGTTTCGAACCCATTAATTATTGTGTGTCTTGAAATGGAAACTATAAATAAATAAAAATGNAACCTCGTTTGGTTGCATAATAATACGAATTATTGCACTTTCACGTTTATAAGTACTTTTTTCTTTAGCAAATCTTGTGATTTTTTTTTGGATTTTGTATTTGGTTCACGGAGTAAATTCGGAAATCGTTGAATGCATACATTGTGAACGGCGAATGATTAGTTGGTGTGTTCTTGTTGCGCTAAGAGTTCCAAATTGACAATGATTTGAAAGTTTCGAACCCATTAATTATTGTGTGTCTTGAAATGGAAACTATAAATAAATAAAAATGGAAGTAAAAATTAAACAGTGGTTGCACTTCTTGCTTACATCAAAGGCAATGATAATTAAAGTAGGGAGGTGTGTGTGTGTGTGTGAGTCATCCATGTTATTGTTAGGAGAATTTGAAATGATATATCTGCCCCCAAATGGTTTGGTTCTCTTCATCACTAATAAATATTTAATTATTTGCTATTTAACAGACTGTTTTTCTTTAAAATGTCTAAGCAAATATATAGTCTTTAAGCTCAAAATTACTTATGTTTTGGTAGTGGTGATATAAACTAGGACCCTTGAATTTTAGTCTAAAAATTGTATTCATTGGTTGTATACGCANTTAAGCTCAAAATTACTTATGTTTTGGTAGTAGTGATATAAACTAGGACCCTTGAATTTTAGTCTAAAAATTGTATTCATTGGTTGTATACGCAGGACAGGACATCAAAACGTATGGTCTATGGTATGTTGAATCGTGTGAGTATGAAACTATATATTTCCTACTTTTAATCATTATAATTTGTCATCATTTCGTCCCTTTAGAGCTTTATTTCTTTTTATGTTTTGGGTCTCTATAAGGTATAAAGTGCGTCCATATTGCATTGCATGGAAACATTATCATAACATCTTCTAACTTTTAAAACTTACAACGAATAGTTAATAAAGATTTTGTGGGGTGGGAGCACTAATGATATACACGGGTCTGAAATATATTGTTAAGAGATAAATGGCTTTTTTATTCAGCTGATACATATCACAGAGATGAAAATACATATTACACACACGCTGGGAATCCATCTGTGCACTCTCTAGTAATATTTTCATGTGATGTTTGCTGTACATTCCAACTTTCATCACTCATCAGAGATATCAAACGCTCTCTATGAATAGTTTCTTCGTTGTTTACAATGTCATTGATTTCGGATAAACGTTTCTTTAAATTTGAAAAACAAAACAATGAGACACTCTAGTTCTAACTCCTATCACATAGTTGAAGTGTGGAACAGACCTCGATTGCATATAACTTTTAAGGAATGTTGTGGTACTCGTATTTGGTATGATAAAGATCATATTATGTTAGTTCATATTATGATAGAGCACCATTGTGATTTATCAAGTTCAAAAATAAAACCATTATGATGTATCTATTTAGTTTTTTTTTTTTGTAAAATGCTTAGTTATCTATTTAGTATTTAGTTGTTTCAGTAAAACTTTGTTGTTCCGTTTTCTTCTTCAGTGATGTCATTATTTTAATTCTTTTCAAGAAAAAATGTAAACTGCAGAATAGTACATGGTCATGAAAAGATTGTTTAGACTATTTCCAATCCAGTACTATAATTTTTAATACAATATTATGTATATTAATAGATGATCAGTTTTGTTCCAATCCATGTTTTTTTTTGAAAAAGTTCCAATGTATGTATTTATATTTATAATAGATAAAATCTATATAAATACATTCATTGGATCAGAACTCATCTATAGTATAATTTATCTATTTTAGAAGAAAAATATAGATGTGGGGTGGAAATGCTCATTTTCTATATATCTATTTGCATTTTATAAAAATATAATTGAATTAATCATCTATACAAATTTCATAATAAGTCTAAACATGATATAAGAACAGTAACTCTGTCTTTCTTTAGTTATCCAGCATTTCAGCCAATTTCAATTATTTATGAGATCTATTTTTCCTATAATGATATTCCCACGTAAATCTATGTATGTTCTGTTCTACAAATCTACAATTCTTGTAATTCGTACATTGTTTTTTTTTTGTGTGCAAATGTTAAATCTGTCCTTGTTTTTTCTGAACTAAAATTCGTACCATGTTAATCATCTAGTCTTTGTGAAGTTTCTAAACTTTGAGTTATGACACCATCTAATGTCTTGCACATTTTCAGACACTGTGATCATTGCAAGTTTGCTACTAGCCAGCACACTAAAGTTGGTGTTAGTTAAATCAATTATGTAATCTTTTTGCATGGCGTTATGGATTTTGCCATGCAATTAATTTTATATAATATTTAATTTAAAATTAAAATTATTAAGTAGAAAAGTAATAAATAACCTCAGTATGTTGTCTTTTATTTTCTGTCCGATCAGCATGTACGACGGAAGTTATCTACCTCAAATAGAACTTGAAATCGAAACAATTACTCAATTTAGGTACAACAAAAAAAAACAATTACTCAATTTTCTGAAAAACAAAAATGCTCAGCCAACTTATAAGCTATCAAAGTTTTTAATTTATTCTTAAAATTCTTTTGTTTTTAATTTTCCATGCATTCGCCTGTATTCTGGGGTTCCACTTTGTTTTGTTTTGTTTTATCTACACAAATTTTCTGTTACTGATATTTAATCCCATAAAAGGCAAACAAAAGTTATACAAAGAGGAAGCACCGTGTTACCTTTGCTCTCTGGGTGTTACTATCGTTCAAAATTGTATCTTTATGCACATGCGCTACTTTATATTAATTTACAAACCAATAGGTGTAACCATTTTATCTTTATTTCCATATTTTGTGGATTCATAAATACAGTATTACAGCGATTTTGTCCCACGATGAATATTCTTTTCGTTTTAGTCATATCCAACTCCAAATGTATGGAACATTAACCTGAAACAAGTATAAAATATTGATGTACGATTTAACCAAAAGCGTATGGTCAAGTGATTTGTCTAAGTGGGTAAAATGTTCGCCATGGACATGGGCGGAAGGGTTGTATTAAGAGCTAAAATATTGAAAAGTGGAATTTAGTTTTTACTAAATATTTCAAGTTGATCCCAACCCAAAGTATATCCTGATCCATATACCAAATATTGATTCAAGTGAAACTCAATAAATACATTACATAATGAATATCAGTTCAATAATGTTCACTATAGTTAAAAGTAATCGCATACATATTTATGTGATGATAAAATCATTTTTCTTAATGAGGTTTATGCAACAAAAATAACTTTTCCTAATGATCCTGTAAATTATTGTTTTGGCTCGCAACTTTATGTGAGTTAATGAGAATCAAATCTGATAATCTGCACACACCTTATTTCTTATAAGTATTGTAAACATCCTAAATGGTTATAAATATCCGATTTCTAGACCTTTGAAAGTTATATTCCATATACATGTTCACAATCCAACAAAACAAAACTAGAAAAGGTGGGATATCAAATATGAAGGCACTAGAGATGTTATCATTGCAAACTTGGAAATAAACCAAACGAGAAAACTTCCCTATGCGTAAATGTTTAAACAAAGTTAAGCGATTGTTAACAATCATGAAAAGATTTGAGATTGATTTGCATGTGGCGAGAGAGCTGTCAAGTGGACGGTCTAGTTCAAGTTAGAGGACTTTCTCGGTTTGGTCTAACTAACTAGTATTCGGTCTAACTGAATCTCTGAATCATACCGAGTGTTTAAACAAATAAAAGGTAAAGCTTGTACACAAAAGATAAGAGAAAATCAGAAAATATGATGACTACCAGGAAAAAAATCATTAAAATCTATAGGCACTAAAACTGAAAACTTCTTAAATTTGAGAACGATTGCAGTCTAGCTCTTAATATATCTAAGCGAATAGAACCTTTAACCTTATATAATCTGCTCGACCAAAATTTTAAATGTTGGAATGTAATACTAGTTACTTCAGCAGTAATAAATTAAAGCCTAAGCGATGGGAGACAAAATGGGTCTTAGGGT
>OVBX01001764.1:5563-18139 GCA_900406325.1 Erucastrum elatum | reverse complement strand
TGATTTAAACCCTCAACTATTTTTGAATCGTAAAATAAACCCTCAACTATTTTTGTAATGTTTTAAACCCTCAACTTATAAATCGTTAATGTATGTCACCTTCCGTTACAGAATTATTGACGGAGGGTGACAAACGTTAACAATTTGTAAGTTCAGGGTTTAAAACATTAAAAATATAGTTGGGAGTTTATTTTACGATTCAAAAATAGCTGAGGGTTTAAATCACTAAAAATCCTTTCATAAACGTTAGCCACGTCTATTGGATGCTAAAATTTGGAGCTGTTCTAATCTCGTGACCGACACTACATCATGGAACATTTGTTTCTTTGCAGAGAGAGTAAATGTATAGATCGAGTAGGTAATAGTGTTGCTATGTTTTTCCTTAGTATATTATGGTTTACTTGGTCTGTTGACCCCTTTAGTAAAAGCAACTAACTATGAATAATAGCCCGCTGTGATTTTTGGTGGAACAAATAAATACCCTGGCACAAAGTTTTTTTCCCTCTGCCTCCAAATTTCCATAAGCATATGCCTTGGTTACCAGCATAAGCCATATTCCTTCTACTTTTTTTGAATTTTTATCATTATCTGATAGATATTGGAAGCAAACAGCATTATGTGTGTTGTTGTTAATTAAGAAATATTTATATACCATTATAAACAGCAGAACAAGTAATTGACTTGTTAAATTCAACTATGTATTGTAATTGGAAATGGATCAATTATTGGCTATGGGGTGTCAATGTCGGATGATATTTAATTGTTAGAGAAAGACTATCAAATATAAAAATTATTTTCGTGGTAGGCGTGAACGGAAGAACAAGTCCTCTGAACGAATATGTATGGTTCGTGAACTGATCTTTCTTGATTTACAAATATACTTTTTTAAATCATGTACTTATTGATTTTTGAGTTGTTCAAACTGAAAAATAAATCTTGCATAATTTCTTTTTATATGGGGTTCAATTTTTCATTTGTCAAATATATAACCAAAAAACTAATTCAATAAAATCAAGGGTTTTTTTGCTTAATAACAAAAAAAAAGAGAAATTAGATATTGGGAGAAAGAGTAGAGAGAGATAGGAAGAGAAAGTAGGAAAGAGAGGGGAATTTTGGTTAGATTATTAATTTTTTTTTTAGTTATTTGGCCTAATTTCCTAAAATCAAAAGTCATTCAGATTTAGGTATTTAATTCAAACATTTATTTATTATGGATTTTCATGCTTTTAGAAAACAAAGTGTTGTTCAAAAAAAAACTACAAAGTAAAAAAAAACTAGAAAGTACACAAACAAAGAAAATACAGATGATCTTAGGACATCAAAAGCATCTACTCAGCTCCAAACTTCTTCCTGAGGACATAAGCATACTCGATGATCTTATCAGAATCAGTCAATGCCTTAACCACGCTCTCTCTCTCTAAACACCTCTTGGTCCACTCAGTCAACTTTGGGAACTCTGTCTCGATACTGAACTCACCAAACTTCTCCATAGCTTTGAACCAGCTGTAATAACCCATCAACGCGATGTCCAGGAACCCAAACACTTCCCCACCGTAGTAAGTTTTGTCTCCAAGCTCTGTTTCGAGTGTCTTGAAATGTTCAAGCAGTTCTTTCTTGGCTGCAACTTGCTCTTCTCCCTTTGCTCCCCATACTTTCCATGATGGGTCATAAAACTAAACACAACAACAATCAAACAAAATCATTACCAATATACTTTTTAGATGAAATACAAGTTGCATAATCTTTTAGGAAAGCCCAATAAAGAAAATTATCTAAAACTTTGTTTCCATTTAATTCAATCTTTTGTCAACTAATCAATCTGATCAAAATAATAATATAATAGAAATATCACATTTCTTGAAAATTTAGGAAGTACAAACATTTCTTAAATATTTTAATATTTAAAAAAAAAAAGAATTGGAAGTTTATGTTTTATCTACGTATAATATCTCTAAAATTTTTGGAGGAGAAGCTAGACCAATTAATGTTTTATTGGACTGTCCTCAGAACCAGCTATGTATTTTAAAGGAGGTTACCTTTTTGTCAATGAAATCTGCCCAGAACCTAGCTTGAGCTTTCTGGTAAGGATCAGAGGGGAGCATTGGGTATGTACCGGGCCAGACCTCATCGATGTACTCGAGCTGGATAAGAGATTCACAGATCGGTTTACCTTTGTGGATGAGAACCGGAATCTTCTTGTGAATGGGATTCATCTCGATGAGTAAAGGAGTCTTAATCCATGGATCTGTCTCGATGTACTCATAACTCACTCCTTTCTCAGCCAAAGCCATCTTCGTCCTCATACCGAACATGCTTGGCCAATAATCAAGAAGAATCACTTCGTCCGCCATTTCTTTTAGATCAAAAACTGTTTTCAATTACTGCGCGCTTATTATTGTTTATGCCTTTCTTGAAATATGTAGAACGAAGATAAAGAGATTAATGGTGTTCTGATCTTTATAAAGTGACCACGAAACAATGGTTTCCACGTTTAGTGCTACACGTAACATCACATCATTAATCATTCCATATTTTAAATTTATTTTTTCCCTATATAATTGTGGACTAGCAGATGGTCACGCTTACGCCATGATCTTTCTTGATTATTATTTTCTTGATATGTCCCTGATCTCAGTCGAGATATGATATCTTTTATGATTGTTTGTCAACTAACATCCACTTCGGAAAGGAGATAAATACACTTTGCTTGCTGCTTAAAGCAAGGCTATAGAGTTTGACTTATATTACGGTCATTAAACCATTGATTTGGTAATAAATCATAAGGATTAAGGCAGCATTTATCTGGGTCTTTTTCTAGTGCTACTCCAGCTGCATGTGCTGTTTAATTATGTACTTGAACATTTTTATAAGTTAAACTTTTTGCTAAACTATAAATATCATTAAAATTTATGAAATGTTTTTAGCAAAAAAAACCTTTAGGAAATGTTTGTTGGCAAAAAAATTTACAAGTTAAGAATTTTACAAACTTATTTCTTGGCAAAAATTAGATTAAAACAAGAAAGTAGAGTTTGAATTAGAGATGGTGGTCATCAAATCCAAATGCTCATTAGTCCTAAAAATTTCCTCTTGTGTTGTCTCGCGGTGATGGCATTCTTGATGTCTCTATCCATTAGCTTGAACACCTGTTGCAGGGAGAGATGCACGCTGTTATGGAGAGCGTTGTTAGGATATCTCTATGAGACTATGACCATATGTGATAGAGCAGCTCCCTGAGTGTTGAAGGAACATTGTTATAACTTATACGGAACCAAACAAAGAGTAAAAAAACTAGTATACTCTGTATCGGCAAATATTTTAAATTTTTGATACTGTTGAAGCTTTGGCTTTAACAACAATATCTTCAAATCTAAATTGAATGACAACATAAACACAAATATCAAAACTAATTTGATGTAAGGGACAGTTTGAAAAACTTGTTTTAATTAGACATGCAGATGCGATGCCCAAAAGAAAACATATTAGACATGCAGTATTCGGCCCGAAACGTTAACAAAGCCGGACCTTTATGGGTTAAACATAGAATTAAAAGCCTGAACCGTGACCCAGTTATTAATAAGGATCCAGTCTGTTGTTTCGTTGAATTAGTATAACAGCAACTAGTTCACGTGATGTTGTGATTCCACATATCCGATCAACTAAGGCGTGCTTTGACCCACTAAACTACAGTTGTATATCGATCAACAGCTTTCAGATAATAATATCAAAAGTCCATCTAGTACTCGGTCAGTCAAGGTTGCTAGAATAATAACGGTCAAACCTGTTTTACCTCATACAAGAAGTCAAGAATCCGTCAAAGACCACATATATATACAATATGCCGTAATTGACCATAATTTATCATATTTTCCCCTTTTGCAAAAAACATAAATAGCTTTTGTTACTCTTATAAAGTTCAAAACACCTATCAAATTTTTGTAAAAAAAATATCTATCAAATCTCTTAATTATCAGTGAAAATTGTTGGTGAAAAGGTAGCAAAATAATCCTCCCATGTGTACATAAATCCTTAGCAAAATAAACATCACATGTGTACAAAAATCCTTGAAATAAAGTTATAGTATCCAGTTTCATTTGACCCATTCGGTTACAAACCTTTTTATGATGCAACGTTAATAAACTCAGTCTAATTTCTATGGTCAGTGGAATATATCTGTGGCACTCCTTATATAAAAAATCCGTTATACATGAAAGCCTATGATCGTAACACCATACGTAAGCATGTTCCGGAACCAATATATAATAATTGCGTTTACATAATTTTTTTAATTATGCTACGTCAATAAAGAAATCTGCGCTTAGCCATATGGTTCATAAGGAATCGCAACACTAAATGTTTCTGAAAAATATATTTTAAAAAGACAACATATATGTTTTTCGTTCTGTGTATATATATTCGCATATATTTGTCTACACATATAAATACAACAAGAATATGGAAATTCAAAAGGCAAATTGCTCAAGAGACCAAAACCAGATACAATTTTACTGTCGTAACAAGAAAAAAGCAGATAATCAAAGTATGTCTAGAGTGAGGTCTGAGCCGATGAAGGTTGTCTTCATTAACACACGGTACGTTCAGACAGATGCTAGGAGCTTCAAGTCGATTGTTCAAGAACTCACCGGTAAAAACGCCGTCGTCGCTGAGGGTCCTTTCGAATTCTCCGGGCAAGGGGACGGTGGAAAAGATTCATCACAGCAGTTTAGCGGCAGCAGAAGAGGAGGAGAAGGAGGTGTAGAGACGACGGAGTTCGATAGCTTTTTCAGGGACATGCCTCCGGTCGGCGAATTGTATAGTTTGTGGTCAGAAACTTTAATAGAAAAAAATTGAAAATACGTCTTTTTTTTATTATTGGGTTTAGTTTTGTAACTTCTAAAATTTGATTTTTAATACTTTTTTTTTCTTTTTGTTCTTGTGTAATATAATATGTTAATATATACAAGCAAACTAATGCTCCACACTTTCAAATAGGCATGCTTGAACGAAGGATATCCTGTAGCTCGAGGTTATAATGATCATGCAGAGCTATGAAAGGAATGAAATACAAATTCTGATTTTACAAGATGTGATTTTGATGTTTCAGCATTGTATTGAATATAAGTTAGAGCTGTATAGTGTATGTTGTGATGGGATAAAACAGTGGAGGATGATGCTAAGGGACCGAGTAAAGGAATAATTAGTAGTTGTGGAAATGTCAAAGAAGGACGAGAAAATGAAGATTCACATGCTTTGGTCTCTTTGGTATTAAATGAGAAGATAACATAAGAATTGAAATGTGGTGGTCGTCTTTGGGGCTTCAGGGTTTTAGAGATTTTAAAGAGTATATATCCTCATCACATGCCTTTGTCCTTGGTTCTTGAGTATTATCTACATTTTTTACTTTCACTTACTTTGGAATTTGGTCTGTCCACGTACATTTAATATCCTATAAGTATAACTAATAAATCTAAAATGTTTTCTCTAAATGTAAATGTGAGTACTGTTATTTATAATAGTCACTTCCTAAATTTCGGTCATATGTTTACTTTAAACTCTATCCTGGGCGGCGCGTGGGTTATGTTCCAAAAAAGTTATCACTGTTAATTAAATTATTTTTAAATACCATTAGAAGCTTGTACTAAATTTTGTTTCTAACATTAACATCTAAACCTTACATGATATAGCCAGTCTACAACGCTAACTAATGACCCTGTATAAGATGTTTTGAAGAAGTTTTGATGTTTCAAAATATAAGATATATTAAGGTATTTTAACTTTATTAAAATTTAGTAAATCAATAGCAGCTTACTATTTTATTTGTGAATGATTAGTTTATATTTAATTTATATTATTTAATAACATTATTATTTTAAGTAAATTTCTTAATTTTTATGTATTCAAACAAAATATCTCATATTATGAAATGAAATGAGTAGTATTTGTTATTTTTTTATTACCTTAATAAACATCAAATTGGGAACTCGAGGTGTTGGAGATCACAAAAGAAACGTCGAAATTAGGAAAGAGTAGTTGAAATAAGATTGTACGTTGAAATTTATAGAAAACCGACAAAAATCGACTTAACCATTTATATGCATTTTGTCTAAATATATCTATCCTGAAATGCATGTTATACAATACCGATGGTCTCAGATTCAGTTCTCAAACTTCTTATACATAATTACATCCTCACTTTCTCACCATTGCCAGTTTTTGGTAGTCTAGAATACCCAATTTATCCATGACAAAGTATATCCACTACCACTCGTGTATATTTTTATTGCATAGATACTAGTTTGCATGCTGACTTATTTTTAAAAGAAGAAGCTGACATTATTCGAAGATTGAAATTATTACTTTTGACCCTTCTTCTCCCCAATGGTCCCTCGTTTTTAAAATCTCTCTACCTCCCACTTCACCGACAGCTTTATTTCAAATCTTCAAAAACACATTTCTCACTCTATCTAGGCTTCTTGATTTTCGAGATTGTCTTAAAATGAATCTGTCTGTTGTCACTGTGGGTCTTCTTCTGGTTTTATGCCGTTGTTCCTATTAACTAACTCGCAATCATCCAACGAAGCTCTTTATCTTCTTCTTTTCCATATTTAATTTACATTTTTTTCTATTTCCATATTTTCTCTAAGTCACCTCCTGAATTTCAAATTCAAAGTTAAGTTTCAACTTTCTTTTTCTTATTTTCCTTAAAGTTTAAAGATTATTATTACCTTTTCCCCGACATGAGTTAATGGCTTGGATAGTTGCAGTAATAAATGACATCCTGCTTTTTATTTATGCTTTAGCTTTTCATAACTACTTCATAACCCCCTCTGAGCTTCCTGCTAGTTTAGTCAAGTCCTCTGCAGAAAACTAAAAATGCCAAGACCAAGGTAAAGATCTTGACTACATTCGATCTTGAGTTGTGCATGATCTGATATATAAGTAATGATGTGACTAATAAAGTTTGTTCTTTCTTTAGAGTTTCAGAGTTGTCTCAGGGACAAGCTCCAAGGCTGCGGACATCGTCATCTACATCTCACTCGAATCATCCCAACCGTCTGCTCACTACTGACCGGAGTTCTAAGCTTGGTGCTGAACGTAAATCTCCTAGAAGCGGTGGTGGGCCTCCTCCACTTGGTCATCAGAAGAAACTTGGGGGCAGGATATCGGATCTAGAGTCGCAGTTAGGACAAGCACAAGAGGAGCTGAGACTGCTCAAAGAGCAGTTGGCTAATGCTGAAGCTGTGAAGAAACAAGCTCAAGATGAGCTTCGTCATGATAACAACAATTCTACAAAACCAAACCCTCTGGATGGAGTGGAGGGTTCTGCTTCTGAGGCAAAAGCAGTTGATAGAGATGAAATCCCCGGTGATGCGGAGAAAGAGACTGATGTGTTTGAGGTGTTTCCTGCTGAGAAGATTGCGGTAGTAAAAGAAGATGAAGATGGGAAACTTGTTGCAAAGGAAGATGAGATCAAGATGTTGAAAGCTAGACTGTATGATATGGAGAAAGAACATGAATCACTAGGCAAAGAAAACGAGAGCTTAAAGAATCAGTTGAGTGATTCTGCTTCTGAGATGTCTAACGTGAAAGCCAAGGAAGATGAGATGGCTTTAGAGATGAGTCGGATTGGAGAAGAGTTGGAAGAAAGCAGAGAAAAGACAGCTCAGCTAAAGGAGAAGCTTGAGTCCATGGAAGAAGCAAAAGACGCTTTAGAAGCTGAGATGAAGAAGCTCAGGGTTCAAACCGAGCAGTGGAGAAAGGCGGCTGATGCTGCAGCTGCTGTTCTCTCTGGAGAGTCTGAGATGAAGAGTCAGGATCGGTCTAGGTCAGCAGACAAGTGCTTTGCAGGTGGCGGGTTGTTTGACCAGAGTGCGGTGGTTGGGTTCATGGATGATGATGCTGAAGATGGATTAGGAAGTGGGAAGAGGAAGAGTTCAGGTATGAAGATGTTTGGTGACTTGTGGAAGAAGAAAGGGCACAAGTGAGAGATTGCAAGACTATGCTTTTGCTTACAATTTGTATTGTATTAGTCTGGAGACTTTTATAAGTTGGTTGGCTTTATCAAAAGCTAACTTATCAGTTCAAATCATGTTTAGCACCTTTCATAAATTCACAGGAGAAATGATGTGTATCTAGTTCAAAAGAAAAAATGATGCTAATCCTTACAAATGATGTTTATCTAGTTCAAAAGAAAAAATGATGCTAATCCTTACATAACTATCAGAAATCGGGTCCTGGACTCGGGTTATCGGGTTGTGTTTAATTTTGGGCTAAATTAACCGGATCAAGCCCAATTACAAGTTTTATTGAAAACGAGAGTCACAAAGCGATTGTCTACAACGAGACATGTCACGTTTGTGGATGAGCTTGACTAATTTATTTACCAATAAAATCCACTAGCACAAAACAAATACAAGAACATATCACATATGATATATGTTTTATTATTCGCCGACAAAAAATGTTTTTTCATTCATTTTTTATGATTTGACATTCGTTTATACGTTATAATATTTCTGAAATTTATATATATATATATATATATACATTTTTTTTTCTTAGGATTATTTATGTTGATGATGTTTTAATATGAAGTAAACTTACGACCGTCGGATAAGATCATTCAACAGCAAGGAGTCATTTTCATACCCTTTTTAGAGCTTACGTATTCCTTGGCAAAAGTATAAAGGTAAGCATATTAATTAGCAAATCTAATGTGACACTTAGGACAAGGAAAGTCTAATTTTACTTTCTCTATAATTGTGGTTTACGTAATAAATTCAATCCAAATCCCTGACATTACAAAGAAATATTCCGACACTAAATGTCTCAAATTAGCCCTAATATTAGTCTAATTATCAACTTAATTGTGTCTGCTTTATCATTTGTTTTTTTTTTTAACAGCAGCAGCCTTAACAGGAGGACGGAGAGAGACAAAAGAGTATGCGAAGAGTGTGAGAAGAAAGAGAAGGAGAGAGAAAGACAAAGAGACTGTTTGTGTGCGTTACCCATTCGAGGAATCAAAGCATCTTTAATTTCTCGAGCTCTCACAAAGAAGAAGAAGACAAGAGAGAAGATAAGGAGTGAAATTAGGGTTTTCTCTCTTATCTTTCTTTTGCATTTCATCATCTCTCTCTAGATAAGGTAAATGCTCAGATTCTTCCTTACAAAAAGCTCAACTCTTTCCTTTTTTTCTGTATGTTAGACCGTTTCTCTCAGCTTTAGTCCTTTGTCAAATTTCTTGTTGAGCTAACTGTAATAAAATGGGTTTAGTAGAGTACTTGAATCTTAGATTGGTAGAAAAACGGAGGCTTTTAGATCCGTCTCCGCTTGAGAGTGAATTTTTTAGCTGATTCGTTGGGATAATGTGTTTAAGGGTTCTTATGAATTTGGATCGCGATGTGTTTCCCCTTAAGTTTTACGGCTATTGAAGTTGTCTAGTGTCTTAAAGTTTGGATCTTTCGATGCTCAATCTCTTACTTTTGATACCCATTTTTGACTTCAGATTAGGTTCTTCACTGAGCTGTTTTTTTCTATTTTGGGGGTTTCTTCAGTTTGTTAGTTTAGAGGGTACCTGTGAGTGAAATGAATCTGTTGATCAGATGATTTGAATTTGATTATGGTTTCATGCCTGAGAATCAATCTATGAAGTTCTTTAGTGTTGTGTGACCAAAATGTTATTTTTATGATGAAACTGAACTGATTCAGTTTGGTTTATTTACTTGCAGTGCTGTTGTCCATCTTGGGAGATTAAGTAGCCTGAACCTGAAACTGAACTGATTCAGTCTCGGTGCATCTCATAAGAGTGGTTTTTGGAGACTTTATGGCTACGTGAACTCTTGTAGTCTGAAGAGAGACACTCAAAAGCTGTGAACCGGGTCATGAATGCCTGGCTAGGGACATGCTTGAACCAAGGGGAGCGGACATACCTTTACTGTTCTTGGTTTTGGTTGTGTTTCCTGTGTTAGCTTACATATTGTTAGGAAAATGGAGTGATATTTCTAAACAGAGAGGAAGGGCTAACTTGCTGGCTCAGATGGCAGCTGAAGAAGCTTTGAGGGCTGAGATTGAAGTTAATGTGAATAGGGGTGTAAGATTTGAGGCTGAGAATAGGGCTCTAAGAACCAAGACCAGGGCCGTTCATGCTGTAAGAGATGATTTTGTGGCTGGTGTGAGTGGGACTGTCGCTGAGCAGAGATCTGAGTCAGTGGCTGCTGCTACGTGTGGGGTCCCTGTTAATAATGAGATTCATGTATGTGCAAGGTGTTTTAGTCCTGCTAAGACTCGCTGCTCGAGATGCAAATCTGTTAGATACTGGTATATTCCCACCTCCTGTTTTAATTTCATATAAGTTTTGAAGACACTATAACTCATGAAGGACTTGATTTGTGACGTTTGCAGCTCTGGGCAGTGCCAAATAATTCACTGGAGGTTAGCTCACAAAGATGAATGTATCCCTGTGGAGACTTGCTCTTCTTCATCTGAGAGGGTTTCCTTTGAGAATGATTCTGTTCTGCATGGCCAAGACATGGATGCTTCAATGTATAGTAACAATACTAAGCAGAAGGCGAAGGGAAAGACTTCAAAAAGCTCTGTAGAATTTGAAAGCTTGGGTATCTCTACACCACAAGTCAACACGCAAGGGAGAAAAAGCGTAGTAAAACCAGATTCTTCTAACTTCAACGGAGAATCATTTAGTGGTGAAGCTGCTTGTGCTGGTGGGGATAACAAGAAGGGTTACACTAAACATAAGGTAAGCTGTTTTAAAACATTTTATCTCCTTGTATTAATTAGCCAAAAAACAGTTGTAATGTCTTGCTAAAAGTCTTCATGGTGCTTGAAATTTAAACCTAGTGATTGTGTTTGTAGTCGAGAAGCAACATCGCTGCTGCGGAAACAAATTCTAGAAGACATTCTGTTGATAACTCTTGTATGCAAATGAATGGACACACTTTTGTAAGTGGTATGCAAGAAACTTGTGAAAGCAATTTGGGAGCAAGAAGCTCTTTTGGTTGTCCAAACCCACAATTTCCTGCAAACGGTGAGTCCTTATTCCACATAAGCTAATAAAAGTTGAGGCTAATAGAGTTTGAGATTTGCATTTTCTAATGTGTATTAAATTACACAGGGACCAGAACCGCTACACTGCGCAAATCTGGAGAACAATCATGCACAGAGACGAGTAAGAAGGGACAAGTCGCTGCAGTATCTAGTAAGTGTGTCTCTGTGATTTCTCTTTGACACAAGAGTTCTTTTGTAGTAGTGTCTCATGTTTATATCTATATTCCAGAGAGTGTTAGGTCTAAGGATACATGCATTGCTGAAGAAAGCAACGGCATCTCCTCAACCATGGGTTTAATGAAAATGATGGGTTTAAGAAGTTCTGCAAAGCATGATGATCGACATAAAAACCTGAGAGTTAGTTCCCTGTCGATATAATTGTCTGTTTGCTAATTCAACTCTATATCTCTTGTTTTTCTACTTTCCTGAGTCAATATCTCTTGTTTTTCAGATGCTTTTTCCATATGAGGAGTTTGTTAAGTTCTTTCAGTGTGAGGTGTTTTACTTACTACCTAGGGGCCTTGTGAATTGTGGAAACAGGTATCGTCTCAGTTACTTCTTTTTTTTCATAATCTTGTAACGGCATAATTGACCAAGATTCATTCTGTGTAAATGTCCATGTGCTTTCTTAATTTACTATCCTTTTTCTTCTCCAGTTGCTATGCAAATGCTGTCTTGCAGTCCTTAACATGTACAAAGCCACTCGTTGCTTATTTGCTTCGACGTTCACATTCAAGATCATGTAATGATTTTCCCATTAGTCTTCTTGCATTAGTTGTTAAAGATTTTGTTGATCACTTCTGACAATGATAATGTTGTTCTTTTGGAATAGGTTCTGGGAAGGATTGGTGCCTTATGTGTGAACTTGAGCAACATGTAATGATGCTTAGAGAATCTGGAGGTCCACTTTCTGCCAGCAGAATCCTCTCTCATATGCGAAGTATCAATTGTCAGATTGGTGATGGGAGTCAAGAAGATGCTCATGAGTTCTTAAGGTTTTTCTTCCTAGCCCTTTTCAGATTCGATTTTATGGATCCTCTCTTCTTAATGCGATTTTGACATGTTAATTTTGATTTTCTCTTATCCATTTTCCTTGGACGTAGGCTTTTGGTTGCGTCTATGCAATCCATATGTTTGGAGAGACTTGGTGGTGAGACTAAAGTGGATCCAAGACTGCAAGAAACAACATTAGTTCAACATATGTTTGGTGGACGTCTCCGCTCAAAGGTGTTTTGAATCTTTCTAGCTTTTGATGTATATTTTGTCTACTTTGATTTTGATTTTTACACATTCTCACCGTTTCTGCTGCTTTCTTTCTCTGAAAACCAGGTGAAATGCTTGAGGTGTGGTCATGAATCAGAAAGATACGAGAACATAATGGATCTCACACTAGAGATATACGGATGGGTAGAGTCACTTCAAGATGCATTGACTCAGTTTACTAGACCCGAAGATCTCGATGGAGAAAATATGTATAGATGCAGCAGGTTAGATCCAAACTCCAAATTTGTTGTTCTT
>OVBX01001763.1:2684-26409 GCA_900406325.1 Erucastrum elatum | reverse complement strand
TATATATATATATATATATATACACATTAATACATAGTATCATGGAAGCTTTGTTTGAAATGGATGATCACTCACCACGTACTGTTTAACGAGTTTGAAATATAAAAAATAATCATGTGATATGTAATAATTGGCACTTTTTGGTAATAATGACTATCACATCAATATTTTTTTATTATTAGTTAGAGATGATGTTTTAATTTTCATGTTCCTTATAAATTTTACAATTAATTTTTATAATTACTTAAATTCGGTGTCTAAAACATCTTTGTCAAATATAAGTATTAAACCTATTATCCAATATGTGTTCACTTCACTCACATGCTCAAACCATTTTCTCCATTTTACTTAATTTTCGAATTAGTTTAAGGTAACTACCATGATCGCTGGTATACATATTGTTGTACTGTAGTGAGATTGATGTAATCTAGTTCTGGTGCAATAAACAATTGCATAGAAGAGAGAAAAAAAAAGCAGTTACAAAAAGAGAGAGGAAGAAACAACAGAAAAGTTGTCCTCTCATGAACTGTCACTACGACTTGCGACACAATCACGTTGCATCCGGAACCCTAGCATTCATCATTCATTGTCTGTACATTATTCATGTCTCCACATCTACATATTTACCCCTCCCTTCGTAACTCTCTCTCTACTCCTTTTGAATTCTCACACAAACTTTTATAGCTTCTATATAAACTTTAAATTCTAACCGAACCAGCTTAATTGTATAATTAATTTCGATGTAATTAGTATGAAATTAACTTTATTGATTGTCTGTTTAACGTTTTATATTATAGTTTTTTTGTTTGTTTGAAACATGTGTATGTGCATTAGTTCTATACATGTACATTAATATGCACACACGATTTAGCACATACTCTAGATATGTAACTTACAAACGCATGTGCGTGAACGTAATTCCATACAGCATGCATACATCATACGTACATTCAAGAGAATCCAAAACCAAGAGTAATGCGTATGTGTGTATATAAATATTTTACCTCATCTGATCTAGCTCCATGACTGTGTGATACCGATTTCTCACCTTCTCTTCTATAGTTCCTTCGCTTATTTTCTGTTTTATTTTTGAAACCGAAGTATCTTAGACCTTCTGTCTATAGTCATTTTGGACTAGGAATCCAAACAGAAAAAAATTATCAGTTTCGCTGCCGATAACTCAAACCTAGGACCTGGTAACACTCCTCCAAGAGCTTCTCAAGGGCCAATCAATAGACAAATCGATACGACCTTGACTTTTTAGTTTTGTTACCCTTCCCTATCTCTTAGATTGGTATTAATTAACATTTTTTTTTGAAACACGTATTGGTAATTAATTAATTATTAACTATTATAGTATTAACTAGAGTAAAATGGTGGAAACAAAATAAAGGTGAAAATGGGTTGAAAACAAATTTAATATGTTGGTTTAAAAATAGAATGACTCAAATATTGTTTACTCTATTTCAATCGCTAAAAGTACCTTCTAATCACTTGCTTAAATAATGTCAAAAAAAAAAACCACACGCTTAAATTGTTTTTATGTTGAGTAAGAACTGTGCTGACTGAGAGATGTTGGGCGTTATCATGGTTGATTTATCTAAGATTAAATCTATTGACTGGTATGATGGACTGATATAGTATACTATCTCCTAATATAGGATAAAAAACGAAGAAAAATGGCAACCATATGCCAACTAACAGAAAAAAAACAATTTAAATACATGTATACACGTACAGTTATGCGTCTATCTCACACGAGAAGCATTATCTCGCTAATATGAACGATGTTCTATCTCAGACGAGAAGCATTAACTCACTAATAATATAAACGATGTTATATATATCCACTGTATTTTTCCTCGCAAAATCAACAACAATATTTACTCGATTAATTATTTTTTTTTTGTAAAATTGCTGCACTCTAGTTTACTTAATTAATTATATATGATAAAATATCACATCAAGTTTCTAAATATGTATTGTAGTCCCCTTGGACATAAAATATCATTCTCCACCGAATTAGCAACCTCTTACAAATCTTTATTCCTAAACGAGCCAACCTCGATCTCTTGAATCTGGACGTTAGTTAATGTGGTTACTGCTATAGTGCTACTGGCTAATATTTAATTCCAACGGGAAATGTTTTCTATAAAGTTTATTCTGAATGAAACAACATTAAACCGAGCTGAACTAAAAAGAAAAAAAGTAACGGAGGACTAAATAATTTAGGGTAAGCAAATTGTTCTATCAGTGTTTAAGGTTGCCTAACTTTTCTTCTAGTGGGAATTACCATTTTGCTCGGTTGGATGAAAGAAAAGCATGTCTATATACTTTATAAAAGGAACAAGAGCTGCCAGTGGTACGTTTTATTTCACTGTTTTTACATTATTAAAGTAAAATGGAAAAAAAATCTTACAAACATTTATAGTTTCATATTTCTTCAATACCCCTCGGAAAGATATAGATTAATAGATAATTACAAGAAATGCCAGGGACTTGGGAGAACCCTCAAGTTTCTTTCAATGTTATCTCCATCTCTCTCTTTTATCCCAAAGTGTATCATAAATTTTACTTTTATTTATAATGTTTTAAAAATTAATTTTACAACACCGGTGGTCAGAGCCGGCCCTTGGTAGAAGCAAATGAAGCACAAGCTTCCAGCCGTTGGATTTATGAATAAAATTCGGCCACAATTTTCAAGTTTTTCCCTTTGTGCAGTGGTATAGTTTCCATTGCAGCAACTCTGTTCCAGCAACCTGGGTTCGATTCTTCTATAAAGTGGCCAATTTTTTAAAATTTGCTTCTAGTCTTAGAATTAGTAGGACCGGCTCTGCCGGTGGTCACACACTCCACCGTGAAGCCTATCAATTTCAACATCCGTGTCGGCAGATATTCACAAAAGTGTTTTTGCTCGACGTGTATCTCCATAAAACACACATAATATATGTATGTCATAATACGGTTGAGACATTTTGGTACTTATATTGAAAATCTGAAATGTACGTGAGACAAGTTTAGTGGAAACTGAAAAAGACGTCCATGACGGAGTAGGTGGGTTTGCTAAGCTGAAAGTGACACGTCACTCTCCGACGTCCGTATTCTCGTTTCCCGATCTCTATTAGGGCCGATGTCATCCTCTTCCTCCTTCACAGCATCTTCAATTATTTTAAAAGAAAGAAAAGTTAATCAGACAAGTTCCGAATGCGTATCTTTAAACGTATGTAACATTTAAGATATAGCAAAAGAAGGAGTAGTTTCTCAAAAAAAAAAAGTAAAAGGAGTCTATTTGATGCATCTTAAAATAATCCCTTGAGTCTTCCGTCTCCATTTTGTTTGAAGGAGAAAACAGATAACAAGAAGCAGTAGAGAAAGGTGTATATAGGACAATTTCAGAACATTTGAAAAAAAGAAATTCAAGTTTATGCCAGGAAACAAATTCCACTATCACGAATTTCGTTGAGATTTTTTTCTTACCATTGCAGACACACCTTGTGTTGAAATTTTTAAAAGATACAAAACAAGAATTTTAATATCCTCCAACCTTAATAATTCTGGTTTGATTAGAGTTTCTTAGTTATGTTTACTTTTGCATATAATGGAAAATGAAATGATAAGAATTCATTTTGATAATAATCTCTACATGTTCACTTTTCTTTGATGTCCACCTCTACACGCTCACTTCCAGACAGCATTAGATACATCCTTGGGGCTATATAGCCTAGTATAAAAAATGTATATGTCAGATGTAGAACTGTAACTCTATCTTAAATTTAATTTTATTTAAAAAATAATCATTATGTAGTTTGCACAAGTTCAGCTTTTGCCTGTTTTTTTTTGCTTAAAAGCTTTTGCCTGTTTAAGGTTTATATTTTGGTTCGATGTTACTTGTCGTGGCCGATAACGGTATAAATAGATTTCAACCTAAAATAGATTAAGGAAAATCGACACCTGATGACTGATGTGATGAGTAATTATTGAATAATCTTAAGTTTGTTTGCTAATTCACTATATAGGCTTCACTAGACTAGACTAGACTAGAGGCCTCGGAATCTACTTCTTTGTTCGACCCCAATTTTCCGACAAGACGTCACTTGATTTAAACAAAAACTAATACAATAAGTAGTACCTTTTTTTCTAGCAGTAACCTATGATAGCTCTGATAGGATACGATACAAGATTCTTCGTGTGGTTTTCGTTTTCCTAATGGTCAAGCCTAGCAAGTGACAAAGCGTAATCGGTCTCCTCCCATCTAGAAAGAGCAACTGATCCATAAAAAGTGCTTAACTTAACTTAATTATAATTATTTCTTTGATTATTTTTGGTTTTGGATTATCGACTTATAGTAGCTTTTTTGGTCAGCAAACTAAATTATACTTGTTATTTCCACTTATTTTCTCTTTATTACAGACTACCTTATGGAGTGTAGTTGATGTTACAAGAAACATTGCCGTAGTTTTGCTATATTTGTAAATTAATTATTGTCTTCAATCCAACCTTATTGCATGCCTATTATATATCATTATTAGGTCCCAATGGGGTAATTCAACTATAGTCTATACATATGATTTTCCTTAGTTTTTGTTTTTTTTTGGCCAATTTAAAATTGCTAATGAAATAGAAACACAAAGCTAACAGGTCTGCTGGAAAGTTCAGTTTTGTTTGCCACTAGTTATATAATTATAGGAAACCCAAATAGCAGATTTTTTTTGTTGTTGTAAGAACAAATGCTAAAGCAAAAGAAAAGAGAAAAGACCCTTACCAAAATTTAAAATAGTCTCTTGGATTCCAAAATGAATCCTCTTTTTCTTCTTCTTGATTTTCTCTCAATTATTTGCTTTTTTTTTGTCAAGCGAGTGCAAACAAAGTTCTGATTTCTCTTAGACATTTTGTATAGAAATATATATTCACAGAGAGAAAAGACGCGCACATATAGAAACAGTCATGTTCATCAGGATAAATTCCTCAACAAAGAGGAGAGTCGGTTTCCTATTTTCATTCCATCTGTACAAAAATCCTAAGAACAATCGAGATTGATAGGATGCTTCTTGAGGATGTATTATGGTTTAACTAAATGTTTAGAGATTTAAAAAGTTATTACGCTTTAAGAATATCATCTATCATAGAAATTAAATATAATTCAACTAATCACACAAACTTCAAATTTAATTCAGTTATTCAGTATCCGATTAATATAAAAGTTATATAGAAATGTAAAAAAAAATTGAAAACAAAAAAAGAACTTTTAAAACAACAATATATGAAACAAATGGATTATATATTTGATACTGAATTTAAGGGATGTGATAATAAACTCATTACTCAGAAGCTAAAGAACAATGTTCAAACATAATAAGTAGTCTCTCAATAGACCAGTTGACAAAAACAACTTGAACTCAAAAAAAAAAGAAAGAAAATGAAACTAAATAACACCAAACGGCAACTTTGCATTTGCTTCGTTTTGCTGATGAAGCATAGAGAGAGACTCAAGCAGAGGAACCAAAAAGACTCCAGTCATTGACTTTGAAGGTAGAGAGCGACTGTTTAATGACATCACACATTGGCATTATTCCAGATTGTGAAGCTGGCACAGCTAAACCAGATCCTACTGCATTCGCACTTTCACTCAGAGGGCTGCGCAATATACGCAAACAAATGAGACCCCAAAGACAATGTCGAACAACAACAAGGCTATAAACATTAGGTGGGGACTTACTTGATGAGAATAGGTTCGTATGCAGTCACTAAGACATCTGTTTCAACTCCCTTAAGACGAATATTCGCCACGTAAACCTGCCAGAAAAAGAGATCATTCATCATATTATTACTACAACAGTTGAAAAGAAAGGAACCAACGTTAAGGATAAAACTGAGTTTACCCTCAATAGGTTTTGTGCTTCTCTTCCCTGTCTTCCTTTGGATATAGCCTGCAAATCATCATTGTTGTTAGAAAGGAAAAAAAAAAAACAAAGAGGTAGTAACAAAAGAGGGGAGTGAAAGAAAATTGAAATATACCATCTCTCCAATAGCAGTTGTGGCAACGGAAGGGATGTTTCTATAAGACAATCCAGGCACATCAATGACATTTGATTGCTCAATCAACTGAAAATTACACAGCAACATAAAGTCAGAACACAAGAGAATCATGGATGATGCTTAATCTTTTGGCTAGTCTAGTTTCAGAAACTGAATTGACAATAACCAAATAGCTCCAGCTACTTAAAGTTTGTGATGCAATGAAACACAACCTCACAAGTCTGAAATCACTAAAAAGGCTCAAACTTTTCTATTCTATTCATGTTCAGTTTCTATGTTTGAGCCTTTGGTAAAGACAAGAATCCTAAAAAGGTTGAAACTTTGAAAGTGAAAATCGATGGGTTTACCTTGAAACCTTCGGCATCTTGCTCACGAGCAAGATCATGAAGGAACCAAGAAGCACTGCCAATGTCACCAACGTCAGGCTTGAAATCCAAAAGCTCAAAAATCAAACTCTCATCCCTTGAAGGATCAACAAACACTTCCTGCACAGATAAAACCAATTAATAATTAAAATTTACTAAATTCTTCATCTAATACAAATCTTTCATAAACAATTTTTACTTTGATAGATAGAGAAAGAGAGAGCAGTCTTAGTTAAACCAACCTGATGATCTGGCACTTGACGGATATGACTCGCATCCTGATCCAAATCATGAAACCGTTACTGTTAGAACACAGCTTTTACAAGAATGATTTAAATTGAAAGAAAAAAAAAACAGACCTGGAATCTTTGAGGGAAGGCAGTGGTGATTGCGCCGCCAAACAAAGGCCTCTCCGGACACAACTCAGTAGACATGTTTCACAAAGCTACATTTAAGAAAACAAAACAAAGCTAATTTCAGAAACATTACATTCTAAAAACACACAAACTCTAGATTAATGCACAGACTAATTGTCTCACACATTAATTAAAAGAAAAAAAAAGAGACTACCGATTGATTTGTATTGGCAGAGTATCAAGAGAAAAGAGTAGTTGTAGTAGGAATCGAATCAGAGAGGAAGTTTAAATACTTGAGGGTGTATTTCAATCGAAAGCAGCTTCACTTTGACGCGAGCGTTGTGTTAACGCTGGGCGCGCGTCATTTCAACGCTTCAGAGATAATAACCAGTGCAATGAATCTCCGGTTCGTGATTGGTTTTATACCGAATTGGAATCGAGTTACGACAAAATAACGACGACGTTTCGGAACACTTTTAACTCGAGAAAAGCCTGTGGTTAAGCCCATGAATCTTTTGGCCCATCGTAACGAATTTTAGTTGTAAAACGTAAACAAATCACGATTAGAGATAGGCTTTTGATGAGGCTTTGGTGTCTCTTGGGCCATCCTAATCTGAACCGGTTAATAAGCTTCATGGAAAACTTGAAAAAAAAAACATAAGAAAATTATGTTTGTTTCATCATTATCCAAGAAGTTTATAAAGTTTTATAGACTTAGGATAAACATGTTATTCCTTTTACAACAAGAACTACATGATATGCTGTATAAATATAGGTCTCATCTCTCATTAGACACATAAACTTATAATCTCTCTTGAGTATAAAACAAGCAACTTGTGAAAAGCTTGTAACGTTTTCTAATTCATAGTGAAACAGTAGACTTGGAGAAGGACTCGCCAAACATATTGGTGTATTGTCTCAAGCCAAGGTCGATAGGGTAGAATTCTCTATATTCGCGTCGTTAGGGTAGAATGGGTTCAAGCTCAGCAGTAGTATCTAAAATTGTGAAGAACTGGAGAGAGCATCCTCCTTCTTCGTATTCCCTCAAGGTTAACAACTTCTCACAACTAGTAAATTCGACGACGGTCTCTGATGATAAATACCAATCTCGTCCTTTCTCCTCGGGTGGATATAATTGGTATGCGATGTTTTATTGTTATGTATACACACGTTATCTAGCGTTATGCCTTCGTCACTTTTCATATTAGGTTTTTCTTTTTTGCACATAAAGTATCTTATCTTGTGTTAAAAGTATATTATCTTGTCTAGCTGATGCGATATTGTTGTTTAATACAAATCAGGAGACTGATCGTATACCCAAAAGGGAACGGAAAGGATGATGGGAGTGGATTTATTTCCATGTACGTGGAAATAGACAGCAAAATACCAACAGAGGTTTTTGCGGAACTCCGTTACTTTGTCTATAACAAAAAAGAAAACAAGTACTTTACTATTCAAGGTCAGCTACTTCTGACTATGCTCTATCTTTCTCCCTCCCCACATTTGTATTTCAGTTAGCAATAACTTTTATATTTTTAGATCTAGAAGTAAGGCGGTTCAATGCCCTTAAAACGGTGTGGGGATTGCAGCAATTTCTTCCACTGGATACATTCAATGACCTTAAAAATGGATACATCTTTGAGGGAGGTCATTGTGAGTTTGGTGTTGATGTCATTGTTGCATCACCCCTCACCAACTGGGAAATCCTTTCTTTTGACGAGAAACTCTCGAAGCCCAAGTTCTCTTGGGCTGTCCAGAAATTTTCTGACTTGAAAGAGCATGTTTACACATCAGACAGTTTCTCGATTGGAGGAAGACAATGGTGAGTCTATATAGCAAAACTCTGTTTTGTTTCTAACAAATATGCACATAAATATGTGTGATGTGTATAAATGTGAACAAGTTCATGATAATTAATGTTGTGTAGGGTTCTAAAGGTGTATCCGAAGGGTGCCTCTGGATCAGATGGCAAATGGTTATCCTTTTATCTGCATTTAGCTGCTGGCGATACACTAAAAGCAGATGAGAAGGTTTTTAGGCAAGGGCATATGCGAGTTCTAGACCCACGTGGATCCAATCACATTGAACTTAAAAGTATTTTCTGAAACACAATAATGACATTATAATTTCTATTATTTTAACGAAATAACAGTTTATACAGTCTTATAGATATGTTACATATGTACGGCGATAGCATTTGCGTTTGCTTGCATAACCACGTGTTTCGTATTATATATTTCTTGCAGTAAACCGCTGGGTCGAGGGATCAGTCGAGGGATCAAATACGGGTTGGGGTTGGTACCAGTTTTTGTCTTTAGCTGAACTTCGGAAGTCTTATTTGGACAAGAAAGACACGTTGAATGTTGAGGTGGAATTAGAAGTTGTTTCTGCTACCAAATACTCTACCATTGTCTGAGCTTTACTTTGTACTCTCACAATATCTATTATCTACCATTTAGGCTTTTATCTACTGTGACCACGTACTACTATGTGACAAAGTTTGTCTTTATTAGCTGAACTTCAAAAGGTTTTACTTGGATAAGGAAGACGCGTTGAAGTTTGATATCGAATTTAGAGTTTTTTTCTGCGACCTATTTTCTCTTCAATATCTAAGCTCTATTTTTTTTTTACTTTTAGAATGTCAATTATACAACGTTCTTCCAAAATGACTATAGTGCTATAGTGCTAATGCTATGTCATAGTCTTCTGGTTAATTATCATTCGAAATCTCTAGTTTTGCGTAAATTTGCTTTGGCAGTGGAAACTTTCCTTTGTATTTCATAATACTCAGCATCAGGAACTCGTAACTACTTGTACGACCCATCACTAACTTTGCATGGATCAGAGCGTTGTCAGTTTTTTCAGCTCTCTGAGAGTTAAGGTGTAGTTAGGATTTAGAATTATTCTTTGTACAATCACAATTTCCTAACTTAAAGCATCTTACAGGTGAAATTGATCTTTTTTTTATCAAACAGTTGTTGGTAAACACTAAACAGAACAGATCGAGTAGAAAGAGTAAAACGCTTGGATTAAGTGTTAATAGCTCGTTTCCTTAGGTTACAAGGTACAATACGAAAAAAAAAAAAGAAAACGAATGTAACTGATTTGTAAATTATCCATACCCAACTCCTCTCTCCTTCCTTTTGTAGTTCTGATTTGTAAAGAGCAACTCCGCTCAGCCACGTCTCCTTTTTCCCCTAGCCCAAGCCCATGCCCAAGCCCATGTTCAAATAACCCAGTTGGGTCAAGAGTCAACTAGGGTTTACAATATATATACAGAATACAGTATTAGTTTTTGACTTGGACGTGGTCACTTGGGTAGAAAGTAGAATGGGTTCGCCTTCAGCAGTTTCTACAATCATGGAGAAGTGGAGAGAGCATCCTCCTACTTCGTATTCCCTCAAGATTCAAAGCTTCTCCCAACTCGAGAACTCGACTGCCTTCTCTGATCATAAATTCCAATCTCGCAAATTCTCATCCGGTGGATATAAATGGTATTGGTCCGCCTAATCATTTAGCACCCGAGTTATCATTTATCAATACATCAGTTTCCTTAAAAATTGTCTTATTTGGTAAGTTGTAATAGTTGTTGTTATTTATAACATAGGAGACTGATCATATACCCAAAAGGGAACGTAAAGGACAATGGGAGTGGATTTATTTCCATGTACGTGGAATTAGATAGCAAAAGCTTGATGGTATTCACACCACCATCAGAGATTTTTGCCGAACTTCGTTTCTTTGTCTACAACAAGAAAGAAAATAAGTACTTGACTATTCAAGGTCAACTAGTTCTGACTATGCTCTTTCTTTGTCCCTTACCATGGGTATTTCAATAAGCAATACCATTTAAATTTTCAGATCTAGAAGTAAAGCGGTTCAATGCCCTTAAAACGGTGTGGGGATTGCAGCAATTTCTTCCATTGGATGAATTCAATGACCTTAAAAATGGATACATCTTTGAGGGAGGTCATTGTGAGTTTGGTGTTGATGTCTTTGTTGCTCCACCCCTTACCAATTGGGAAATCCATTCTTTTAATGAGAAACTCTCTCAACCAAAATTCACTTGGGCTCTCAAGAATTTTTCTGAACTGAAAGTGAATAATTTGACATCCGATATTTTTTCAATGGGTGGGAGAAAATGGTGAGTATATATATATAATATTGGTCTAAAAAGTATGTATTTATACACATATACATTGTGTAGTGTGCGTATGAATGTTAACATGTTCATAATAATTAATGTTATGTAGGGCTCTAAGGCTGTATCCCAAGGGCGACGCTAGAGCAGATGGTAAATGGTTATCTATTTATCTGGAAATTGCTGCCAGTGATACGCTAAAAGAAGATGAGAAGATTTTCGTGCAAGCAAACTTACGAGTTCTAGACCCACTTGGATCCAATCACATCGAACACAAGAGTATATCTTCTGAAACATTATTACAATATTTTTGTTCTATTTTCTTGTTACTAGCTAGATATATACTGAGATATATTTATTTACTTGCAGTGAACGCTTGGTTCGAAGTAGGAAAAGCTAATTGGGGTTGGAATAAGTTTATGTCTTTAGATTATCTTCGAAAGACATACTTGGACAACAAGGAACACGCGCTGAACTTTGAAATAGAATTTAAAGTCGTTTCTGGTACCAATTACTCTCCCATTATATAAACCCAACTGTAGGGCTATCAGAAAATGCTACTTATAAACATTCGAATTCTCTAGTTTCCATATATGCATTCGGTTTTACAAAGGAAACCTACCTTTGTAGTTTGTGCTAGTCAGAAACTTCACAACTATAATATCCCTATCTATATTCCGCAACTCTTTAACTACTTTGAACAACATGTACCGCTTACCATTAACTTGGCATGGAACGGAGTAACGTCATAAATGGTCTCTCTCAAATGTTTATTCTTTGAATATCTTCTGGTAACTGCGCCAAACCTGAAATCAAATGGTGCAGAAATGTGTTAGTTCTTAAGGAAGGTCAAAAGTTTGTACTTTGGTAACGAAATCGTTAATAGACAAGGAAGACAACTTGTATGTTGAGGTCTTATTTAACAATATATATTTTGACAGTATGTCTTGGATATTTTTAAAACTATAACGATGCTTTGGCTCAGACCTTTTTAATTATCATTCGACTTCTAAAATTTCCATGAAATTAAGTTGTGTTAAGTATCATTCGGGCAATAACATTCTCAGATTCGTACATGAAATGGGACCTTAGATTGTACACCATGGTGAATATGACAAACACGGTTTGATATTCTGAAAATCTGATTAACTGTGAAAGCTTTGATTTGAATCTTCAAATTTTCAGACTAACTAACTTCGGACTTAAACGGCGCCGTTTAGACGACAACAGCCCTCATAGTAAGAATCGCATACGGTAGCGAACATGACCAACGAGATATTTCTAACAAGATCCAACGTTAAAGAAGTCCCATCGTAAGTCTTAATGGCTCTAAAAACCTCCACGTAAGCAAGTTCCTTGTAGATCTGTAACACTGGATAACAAAGATATTTACTTTATAAACTGTTTTGTTTTTGTCCTCAAAAATTAAAACAAAAAAAAATCAAACCTTTGTAATAAGATTCCAACGAATCTTTTCCTTTTGTGCTATTTCCTCTCCTCTGCAATCAATTGCTCGTGGCCACTTGGGGTTTTGTTGATGAAGGAAGGATCTGAAGCTGAGATTAAACGCGATTTGGGATGATGATGATGGGCTTCTCTGTTTCCGACGAGCTGCTCGGCACCGTGGCTCCGATTGTTGTCTACTGGCTCTACTCTGGGATCTACGTGGCGCTATCCTCTCTCGAGAGCTACAGATTGCACTCGAAGGCGGAGGAAGAAGAGAAGAACCTCGTCTCCAAATCAACCGTCGTGAAAGGCGTTCTTCTTCAGCAGCTCGTTCAAGCCGTCGTCGCTATCATCCTCTTCACTGTAAAGTCTCCACCTTTCGAACTTTTTCAGTTTGCTTTATGAATGAATCCAAAGTTTAGTGTAAAATTGGTAACCAAATGAGAATTGGGATTGAATTAAAGACGCAAAGTTTGAATCTTTTTGTTGTTTTGTAGCATTAATGCTCTGTTTTTGGCTGCAAAGTTTGTTAAAGGTTGCATTTTTTTGTCTGTATATGAATCCTTTTAGTGTTATAAAGATAGTTAAAAAGCATTAGAGGAGAATAAAGGAAGGTCTTGGGTTCTGGCTCTTATTGTTGTATACACAGGCCACAGGAAGTGATGCAGAAGAGGCAGACAAAGCGCGAGAGTTTTCTCTTTTGGTTCTAATCAGACAGTTTGTTGTAGCAATGATGGTCCTCGACACGTGGCAATACTTCATGCATCGTTACATGCACCACAACAAGTTCTTATACAAACACATCCACTCTCAGCACCACCGTCTTATAGTACCTTACGCGTATGGAGCTTTGTACAACCATCCAGTGGAAGGCCTTATACTGGATACAGTAGGAGGTGCATTGTCTTTCTTGATCTCTGGTATGTCGCCGAGAACGTCCATCTTCTTCTTCTCTTTCGCAACGATCAAGACCGTGGATGACCATTGCGGTCTCTGCCTTCCTGGGAACTTGTTCCATGTGGTGTTCAAGAACAACTCGGCTTACCACGATGTGCATCACCAGCTCTATGGGAGCAAGTACAATTTCTCTCAGCCTTTCTTTTCCATGTGGGATCGGATTCTTGGGACTTACATGCCTTACTCTCTTGAGAAGAGAGAAGATGGAGGGTTTGAAGCACGTCCTACTAAAGAGTTCAAAGATGATTGAGTTTCTTGGGTTTTGGGGGTTTTTGAGTAATGTTCTGTATCTCCTTTGAGGTTGGATAATGGGTGATTCTTTGGTAGTTGTTTAAACTAGAAACAGAACCGGTTTTGCATTTTGCCTTATTATCTCATGAGGGAATTAGCTGGAGTTTGAGATTTGTATATATACACATTATTTTGTTGTTCTACTATGTTTGCTTTTTTTTATTGGTTTTGTTTTGTTGCACGTAGTATGAAAAATTTACATGAGACAGAGTGAAGCTGGCCTGTCACTGATTACATTTTTTTCATATTTTTAGTGTATTGATCCTTTGACCTTCAAGCCCAAGTTTCACAGCTTAAATTGACCATAGGCTTGTCTATGGTCAGATGGTTGAAGAATTGCAAGTCTCCTACAAAACGATGTTGTGTCTTTTGTATAGCTGTAGACTGTAGTGATGCAAGTCCTTGTGCATTTAAAACATAAAATACAGTTTTAAAACCAAGCTTAAAAAACTATGTTTTATAATAAAATAAAACGCAGAAGATCATACTTGTTTGTACTAATGTCATTCATTGCATCACCATTCAGATTCAAGAAGATTGTTCACAAACCGGGCCTCGTGGTCTGGTGGTAAAGGAACCTCGGCTGAGGTGCCCGCCATCACGAGTTCGAGACCCGGCCACAGCGGATTTAACATGCCTTCCGTTGGGCCTCAGGACCGCCTTCGGGTGGATAGTCGGTCGCCCAATTAGNGGAAAAAAAAAAAAAAAAAAAAAAAAAAAAAAAAAGAAGATTGTTCACAGTTGAAACCAAAAAAAAAAGAAGTAAAAAGTAGGAGTGTTTTGATGGACTCTTTCACAGCGGACTCTTTATTGTTAAGCTCTCTAATGTCTTTTATTGCACCACCATTCATATTCAGAAGATTGTTTACACCAAAAGAAGAAAGAGTATGAATGTTTTGGTGGATTCTCTTAGTCTGGACTTTTTATGTTAGGCTCTCTGAGTTTGAAGTTAGAAATACATTTATTTTTTTCCATTTTTACTATCTTAAGTTCTAGAGATAATATTTTTTTTGTTTGTTTTAAATTAGATAATATTCTGTTTTAATATAATATTAACTTTTTATGCTATAACTTATTATATTATGTAATTTGATTTATTGTCGGTTGAATTGTAGTTAACTAGATAACTTATTTATAACATGTAGAAATATTTTTTTTTAATTTGTCCGATTTGAATTTATGATTTCCTTGGAAGTTTATTTTATAATTTTGAGATTAGACTAAATGACATTTCAAAATATATGATGACTGAATTTAGCTTATAAAAGTGAGGACCCAAATTCGACAATTAGACCCAAACTTGGACTCAAATTAACGCCTGATGAGGGAAATATTGTTGCAATTTTGAAAAGATTTAAACACCTAACCAGTTTCATGTTAATTTTAATTTTAGGTATTTGGTTTTACATTATTTATATATATGTTATATTTTATTTCTCAAATTTTAAAATTTAAAATATATTTTGATTTTTAAAATGATTTAAATAATTTAAACGGGTACAAGAACCCAACCAAACTCACAATGATTTAAACAAACACGAACTAAAATTTAATATCCAAATAAATGTTAAATCTTTAATTTTCAAAAATACAAAACCCGAATAGAATCAATGAACCGAACGTCCACCTTTACTATAAATATTGAACTTACACATATGAAAGCTTTAGTCAGGATTAGACGGATTAAACTAGAACCAGGCGGGTTAAATTCGACTGACTTTTTAAACATTCAAACATTTAAGATGGAGCCGCATTAGACCACGTGAAACTCGAATGATATATTATTAAAACATGGAAGTTGTGGGAATGGACTCGACTCATGTGAAATATAAATGTGTTTTTGTAAAGACAAAAGACAAGGATGCTTAAGAGACATTATTAATACCCGTACATTATGTTTGCGAAGACAGAGGTATGGGTGCTTGGGCTTGCATACTCTCAAGTTTGACTCATAAGATTTTCACATTATCTTATTACATAACTGAATTAATGATACTTAGAAATGGAACATAGAGCTCTAAAATCAAGTACACACGTTTGGGAAGTAAAAACAATTCGAGTCAACCGAAAACTGGAAGAGACAAAATGGGTATTAACCGAGGAAACAAAACCTTGGCTTTTTACGATCTCATTGAATTTGATGCTTTCCTAGATAATTGCCTACAGTTTGATCTGGTTTAGAGTCGGTAGCAAAAGAAAATATTAGCTATAAGGGACCAGAACAAATTAAATAATGTGTGTGTGCATATGATAAAAATGATTAAATACTTATATGATGTCAAAATGTTAGCTTTAGTACTATTTGTTGGATAAGTGCACAAAAAGTACTATTTGTTGGACATCGTCGTTTGCTAACGATATATGGAAGCATATACCAGTTTACTGGTTAAGGGGACTAACATCACTTTCATATGATTCTATTTGTCTTAGCCACTTGCTTGTTTTCACTTATCTTTTAGGTTTTAGCTAGTACGTAGTATTAATTACTATTTGACGGTGTAGTAACTAATTGATAAATTTGATGGTACTTGTAATGAAAAAATATTAAAGAAATCAATGGTTTTTGCAAAATTTTAAACCTCAACTAGATTTTACTAAAAGCAAGATACAATTGATAAATTCTATATTTTGGTATTCGATATTTTGCCAAAACCCACACAAATGAGGAAAAAAATGCAACTAGAGCAGATTTGACTTTTGCCTTGTTATTTTAGTCGTACTATAGTAATCATCCAGTAATAAATTGATATTTTTGTTTGTCAAATAATTGCATTGCCAATTCCTATTATAAACTTGTTTTCACCAAGTCTCTAAGTTCAGTCTGTTCATCATGAAGCCTCTTTGTTTATCGTGAAAGTAATTAACGTATTCAACGTAACGTAGCATAGATGCATCTAAGCATACATAGTGTATCTATTTTTTTTTGAGAATATATATCATACATAGTGTATGTTCGGATTGAATTTTTGGGATTTTCTAGTTAAGTTAATTTGTTCATCATGGATAACGTACGTTTTTGTAAGGTAGTTAATGTATCAAAAGAAAATTTATGGTTCTCTTTCTAGTATAAATCAACTACCTTCCTTTTGCTAAGCATATTTCATTTTCGTAAATTACATTCTTAGCAAAAAAGTTGATATATCTTCTAGGAAGTGAACCATAAATCTTCTTGTACTTTTGAGTATATTCTTAATATATCATCTCCTGACAGGCTGACACCAAGCCTAACCTGGATAGGAGTAATATAAGCACATGCTTCGATCCTCCTAAAGAGAATAGTTCATACTAAATGAGGTGTAGCGTTTAAGAAAAACTCTTTGTTATTCAAATTACTAGATATAGGTTCACTAGTTGTCTTTTGCTTCCAACTTAGATTTTCAGAGCTAGACATGCTTGTCATAACAATTTTTACAGGACCGGACCTACCTGACACAACAATATGGGCTTCCCAAGATCAAACATAGGTTTGTACTTCTGGAAATTCTCCAACACCCAAGTCCAAACGAACTAAATGTAATGTGAAATTTGTTTTAAGCATGAGAACAGTAATTCGTAAACCTTAACAGCGATCACCATCAAAGTGGTACAACATAAAGCGTAAAAGTTTTTCGTTTTTCTTCTCCACGAAAGTTTTCATATGAGATCTCGAAAATAAATTTATGAAAATGACCAAACCAAGAAGGGTAAAATTGTAAACATTCCATAGTTAATCACACGTTGGCTTTGTCTTTAAAATCAAAATTTTACATTTGTCAATTCCTGACAGAAACCAGTGGGATTAGAAGCTGTTAGAGGGAATAGAATAGAAACGTTCAGGTATTTTCAGATTTTGAAATATTAACCATTCTATTATATATACATTTTAAATTTTCATCATACGATTAGAAACTTAATTTATTGAATTAGTGATTCTTATTCTAAAGGAGAATCTATTGGTTGGCCTCGGTCCTTGCTAGTTGCTAGTTGTTGCACACTTCAAAGACAGGGGGCATTGACGTATTTCTTAATTTGAGTTCTAGCTAGTTGACCCTCTGGTTCCGTGTGTCTTTGACATATCTAAACGCATGTCATGTAGACGCTTGTGTATTAAAATTAGATACACTGAAGGCCCTTAAAAAAAATTAGATACACATTCAACATAAAATCAAGACTCATAATGCTTACAATAAAAGTAGTAGATACAAATTTGATAAAAATTATAGCTACGTAAATGGAAAACTTATAATTGCGTAAAACTATATAGACTAGACGACAGTCTCTAGCTAGTTAACTTATGGAAACTAGAATGTATTTAGATTTATATACTTATATGCAAAACTTTTTCAGGGTTAGAATAAATGCAACTACAAGTACTAGATAATATTGATAAACAAAGACTTAAATCAGTCCAAACAATATGATGAATATCCCAAGACACTCCAATACAATTTTGTCTAGAGATGCTTCTAAATGCATGGACTTACACTTTTGCTTCCAAACAAACTCTCACCATATTATTATTTTAATCGAAATCAGCAGAAAAGGCGGCTGATCCTTCGGGGTCAGACCCCTCACAAGGCAGCATATATTGTGTTCAAATTAAGCAAATAAACTTCACCCTTACCATCTCGCTCTCTCTCTTTTCCATTTATGGTTAAAAACTTTCTCCTTAGTCTCTTAACCTAGTATATCTTCAAGTTGGTTTTAACACGTTTACGTTTTTTCTAGTTCTACGAGAGACTTTACACACCTTTTCCGAACTTTCACTAATACTATATGGGAGACAACGGTGAAGCTAAGAAAATGGAAGATGTGTTATTGCCTGGATTTAGGTTTCATCCAACGGACGAAGAGCTCGTGAGTTTCTATCTAAGACGGAAGGTTGAGCACCGCCCACTCTCCATTAAGCTCATCACTCAGCTCGACATCTACAAATATGACCCATGGGATCTTCCAAGTACAAATCTCTTTTACTTTAGTTCTTTTTTATAACTAGAACTGTTAACCTCCGAATATGTGAAAAATCAAATATTTTTGTCATTTAAAGCATCCACATGGCCAACGAAGATTAAAATATTCTCTCTATATTGTTACTTCAAAGCCCTGAGTATACTAAATATGTGCGTTTTGATGAACGTAGAGTTTGCGATGACGGGTGAGAAAGAATGGTACTTCTATTGTCCCAGAGATAGAAAATATAGGAACAGCACGAGGCCGAACCGAGTGACTAGTGCTGGATTCTGGAAAGCTACGGGAACGGACAGGCCGATATACTCATCGGACGGAAGCAAATGCATTGGTCTGAGGAAGTCACTAGTGTTTTACAAAGGAAGAGCTGCTAAAGGTGTTAAGACAGACTGGATGATGCATGAGTTTCGCTTGCCTACTACATCAACACATAACCATTCGGATACTCATCTACCTCCCAACGTAAGCAATATTTTTATAAATATTGTTCACGTAATCACGCTAATTAACATTGTAGATTACCATTTGGGTTATAGCTTATGTCCATATAGAAAGACGTTTAAATCCAATAGTACTGTTCATGTGTAATGTGTTTAAAGAATGAGACCAAAGGTAAATCAATGTCTTCGTTATACAAATAACATGGTTGCGTGTGGACATACATGTTCAGAAATTAAGCTCTTACGTAGTTTGTGAACAAAATATATTCCACTTGACAAATATTTGTTTCTTAAAAAGTTATTTACTAATATCTAAGTCTTGTTTGTTCACAGAAAAAGTCTTTATTTAAATAGCTACTATCTTTTTTGTCATGTCAAATGTTTATCTTGTTAATCACTGATTAGTCTAACGTTATGAATATTTTAAATATGTGGATTTTCAGGATTCATGGGCTATATGCAGAATATTCAGGAAAACAAACACAACGGCGGTTAAAGCTATCTCTCACTCCTTCGCTTCATCTTTACCAACAGAGGCAAGCACCGATACAGAGCCCTACGAAAAACCATCAAACACAGCTCACATTTCTCCAGAAAATATCCTCGAAGATAGTGTTTCCTTCAACTTTGACAAGAAAAATATGAATGTGACCAAACCACGTTCATATTATGATGAGAACGAAGCTACCAAGACTAGTACATGTACAAGTACTAGTCCCTTTTCTTACATGGATTTCACTTCCTCAGCCAGTCCTGTTCCGCGTGTAGACCAAGAGTACCTAAGAAGCCTCTTGCTTGCCTCACAAGAAACACAGCCAACTCAGATTCCAAAGTTCAACAACAACAACGATATCTCTTCGTTTTTGCTAAACATGTCATCATCAAATTTATCATTTCTTGGAGGATACACAGACCAGATAGGCTCAAATATTGATCTCACCACTGCAATATTGGCTCAGGAGCAGTGTCCTGCTCTTGTTAATCTGTCGCAAGAGTACCAAGATATTGGTTTTGAAGAAAATATTGGTGGTGCAAATCAAGATGATCATCACAAAGTAAAGTTTGGTGAAGTATCTTCAACTATTGTTGGAGATCAACATCAAAATCAGAGGCATCACATGTTGATGGAGAGTTACCATTCCTCATTTTCCACAACTAATGACGGTTTGTCTACTTGTTTTTCCATTACTTGATGTTTTTTTTCAGTTAGTTAGTTGTACCAGCGCTTCTTGCTTTTCTTGGATTGTTCTTTCAAGTTAGTGTGTTTACTTTTGTTTTCTCCTTCACAAAGTTGAGGTTCACTCCATTACGCTCACAGCGCAAAGGACTAGAAATGGGCTAAAGACCGCACAGAGACCAAATAAATTAGAAATAGAGTCCACGATAGTTAAACTCAGAACAAGTCGCAAAGCAAATATTTGGATAATAAACACAACCACTACTAGATGTCAATTGGGATGTCCTAGGCCAAATGGACAATAAAAAAATTTGGATATTATTGATCAAAATCCAAATCGTACAATATCAATTGAGCTGTCCGCGTGACCAAATAAAAATCATAATTTAACATACTAAAATTCATATTACATATATTTTTTGAAACACTACATAAATTCATATATTTTACAAAATCCGTAAGCATATTAAACTTCATACATTAAGTTCATACACAATCCAAAAAGCATATTAAACTTCATACAAAGTACAAACATACTCCTTCCTCGTTCCCTCCTCTTTATCTTCTCCTATCAAAATGAAAACATTCGACATAATCAGATACCAACTTTGATGAAAACTTTAGTCTTGATATTTGTGAGAGGTTGACTTCTCTGGCGAGTTAACCTGAGAACTTTGTCACCAATATCGGTCTCTCCTCATCATGTCTTCTTTTCTTGTTCGTCTCCTCGTCGGCGGATGCAAATATTCATCTTCAAACTGGTCACCCCATTCTGGAAATAGCGAGGAACAAACATGAAGTCCTTGTCAGGAGTTTCGAAGCTCACTTTCTGAATCCTATTCATCTCACGCAATCCAAACGACATGGACCTATCAGGAGCTCCGTACGGCGTGTAAGAGAGTTTAAAGGAGAATTCAGACACTCCAGGAGCACAAGGTGTTATACAGTTGACAGTCACATACACTCCTTGTTCCTCCTCGAAACATTGAATCGCAACCAATGGACCCTCTCTACCTTCCTGAAGAACTAAAATCTTATTACTGATGTGCATCCATGCCTCCACATCATAGCCACACCTGAAATATTCCCGTGCGCCACTGCAGTTATAGTAGTGACGGTAGAGATCCTTGCAGAGTCCGGCGAAGTTGCAGCCTTGTCTAGGACAGTAGCATAGAGCGAAACTGCATTCCTTCTCATGGACTAACTCTTTGCCATAAGAGAACATCTCGGTGCAGCCATGTTTTGCATTAGGGCATGGGACAATGATTGCTTCCACAACTCTCTCCATCATTCTGTTTCGATAGACACCAATGGGCAAAGTGCAGGAAGGGCATCTGTTCCTCAGGTTAGTACAGCAAGCAGAGCACGCCACATGTCCATTGTCACACTGGGATTGGAAAAGCAGACAAAGAGAGAACTAGTAATCAGATTTCAAATTAAAGACACTAAATACAAACTTAAATAAATCCAAAGTGGTAATTCATAAAAGAAAAAAAAAAGTGGTAATTCATTTGCTTTTGGCAAAGTGCAGTCAATAATACATTATGATTTTTCCAGATATAAATATTGAATGGATTCATTTGCTATTCGAGTAAAAAAAAAGTGTTATTTACGGATCATATGATACGTTTTAGTGATGTCTGTAATAAAAGATGCTTCTTTTAATCCGATTAACATCTCCCTAATTCAATAAAACAATGCATTTAAAGATAAACCAACATGTCACACTGAGATCGCGAAAAAATGCCACAGAGAGAGTTCTTATCATTACCAAAGTTGTATAGAGTTATTTTACCAAAAAAAAAAGGATTCTCTATAATACATGATATCTATACTTATCAGTGATGTTCTGTAATGAAAGATGCTTCCTTTCATCCTATTGACATCTTCCTAATGTAACACCCATGTGACCAGCCGTTCCCAAACTATGCTTTGACCTTATTTGAATACCAGAAAATAAAATAGGACCCGATCCATCCGTGGGCTGCAGTCTGGGCTTGTCTCTATAGGTTCGAGATAAGTCGATTTTTATTCAAAAAAAACATCTTCCTTAATGCAAAAAAAAAAAATCATGGATTTTTAAACCTAAGATGCGGATTTTAAACGAGGAATAAAGAAAAGATCAGACAACAACAAAGAAGGTAACAACAAGAAACTAGACCTGAAAAACAGGTCTTGTCAGTGCGTGGCAGCAGACGGGACAGTCAAGAAGATCCAGTTCGAACAGTGTTCCGGATCGTACCTCCTCCTCCTCCTCCGTTGTTACTGTAAACTCATCATCACCCGCTTCAGTGTCTGTTCCTTCTCCAAAAACGGAGTGGCTGCTGCTCGACGCTCCTCCTCCGCTGATGATTTGCTCGGCGTTCGACATTGGCTAATTGAAATAAGGACCGATTCGCTTCTCTATGGGTCCTCTTTTATGGTCGGATCTCTCAGTAGACTTGAGCCGTTGACTCATATTAACGATTCTGCCATTTCTCTTTCTTTAAAAAACAATTTTCTTCTCCTCCTAACTCTAGCAAGTAGCAATTAAACAAATGATTCTTTTCTGTATTAAGCGAATTGAGTATCATCAACAAACAAGAAAGTGATTAATAAAAATAAGACCGAGTTTTAGGAGCCGGTCACAATATAACTAACAAATAAGCTTTTAAGTCTATAAGTGTTGAAACGTTGAAATGTGAATACATCGTTTACAATCTCAAAGAATCATAATGTACTGACTGCACTTTGCCAAAAACATATGAATTACCACATAACATAAGGAAAATATGAATGTGACCAAACCACGTTCTTGTTATGATGAGAAATAAGCTACCAAGACTAGTACATGTACAACCACAAGTCTCTTTTCTTACTTAGATTTCACTTACTCAGATAGTCTCTAAGAAGCCTCTTGCTTGCCTCACAAGAAACACAGCCATCTCACCTTCCAAAGGTCGTTCATCGCCAGATTCATCCTTTCTCGGAGGATACACAAACTATCTAGGCTCAAATATTTACCTCACAACTGCGATATTGGCTCAGGAGCAGTGTCCTGCTCTTGTTATTCTGTCGCAAGGATACCAAAGTCAAGCTTTCTCACCCACTTTAGAGTTGGTGTCTTGGTGACTTAACGTCAGCTTCAACTATTGTTGGAGATCAACATCAGTAGTCAGAAGGATCACATGTTAATGGAGAGTTGCTTACTTAATTTTCCATTACTTCTTTATTCAATTAGTAAGTTGTATCAGGAAAGGCTCATTCTTTTCTTGAATTGTTCTTTCAAGTTAGTGTGTTTACTTTTGTTCGTTCCTTCACAAAGTTGAGGTTCATTCCATTTTCGCTCACAGCACAATGGACTAGAAACTGGATAAAAGACCACAGAGAGACACCAAATATATTTAAAACAGAGTCCAAACTAGATACTAAAACTCAGAACAAGTCTTACAGTGAATCAATTATTTAGATAATAAACAGAACTACTAGAAACTTTGTCAACAACTTAGGCCTTCCTCTAGTTAACAACATCAATCTTCCTCCTCCTCATCATTATTTTCTTCTTCTTCTTCTTCTTCTTCTTCTTCTTC
>OVBX01001762.1:0-23734 GCA_900406325.1 Erucastrum elatum | reverse complement strand
AAATAAAAAAAAAATATTTGATTTTTCTGTGATGGTACAACTAATAACAATTCTGGTTGAATAAGTTTTGAAAAAAAAAAATATTGGAAAACAAGCAATCAACATAAAACAAACAAATATACGTTGTAAACTGCTTATATTAAAACATTCGTTAGTTCGATACAAATAATATTTAACACCATGTCGTTATTATCAGTTTTACACAATCGTTTTTTTTTTCAAAATAGTATTAGATATTTAGTAATATTAAATATTATCTAGTGTTAAAAAAATTCGTTTCAAAAATTATTAAACAAGATTTTTTTTAATTTAAATTTTAGTTGTGATGATTTAAAAAAGGTCAAGTCAAGAGTTAGGTCGATCCAATTAAACGCGCAATACACACAGTACTTGAATGAGAACTTGTTTTGACTCTTGAGTCATCAAAGCCATTCTTCTTGGTCAGACCCATTTCTTTCGTAGGAAGAAATAGAATCGAATCGACTCCACAGGTATGCAAATGCACACAGCTTTCTTCCTTCTTCCTCATCGTTAGGGTCCCTCTTTGTCGCGATCTTTGCTGGGTCCCTCGGCGGTCGCAATTTGTAAACTTTTATCTGTGAACAATTGGTGGGAATCAATCAACACTACTTTTTGACTCTTGATTTTTATATTCAATTTCTTTGAATAAAAGATTCAATTTTTCCCCCGATTAATTAATGAAGGAGAGCATCATTCTCTGTTTAAATAAAACAATTCATTAACGACACAACATGTTACATTGTTGCAGGCCGAATCCTTGTGTTGTTTTTGTGTGTTTTTTTATCATCCCGATGGTATGAAATTTCTCTACTTTATCTTTTTATGTTAGTTGTTTTGCATTTGCATTTTTCTTCATAAGTGGTGGGAATCAAATGTTTGTTGCAGGCTGATTCGCGTAGACGTAACGGAGGTGTTGGTGGTGGAGGTTTCCACAGTAATGAAGACAAACATCATTCTCTGTTTTCAACACCAGAGAACACTCATATTGGGGTATCTTGTTTAAAACATTCATTCTTGTTTACGTTTTTGTTATAAAATTATCGTTTCTTTGTTGTCTGTCCGTCCAACTGCGTTTCAAAACACTTGAGAACATAGAAAAAAAAAACAATGTTGTGGTTTTACAAATGCTCTTATTTGTTTTCCCTATTTGATATGTGCAGGACAATGCTGCTGATGCTCCTCCTCCATCTGTTAGTCACGTGAAGTCGTTTCTGATTGAGATGGGATTCAGCTCCTCTCTTGTCCACAGAAAAATTGATGAGTGTGGTATTCACAAAAGCATGCCAATGGATGAGATGGTTAACTTCCTCGCAGCTGCTCAGTTGGATGAAAATTACGGTGAAGATTCCCAACCCTTACCTGATGGTACCGAAACCAACACGGAAGATGATGATGATGATGTTGTTCTACCAACTGAGGTACATAGTTGTTGCACTACTTATCTTTTATTGTATTCGTATTCATTTGGTGTTTATCTTTACTGTTCTTATAGCTAATTGACCTTTTTTTTCATGTTCTTACATCTAGGCTCCCAGTGAAATGGACAAAACTTCACAGCTGTTGGAAATGGGATTCTCTCGTCAAGAAATCTCCAAGGCTATCGAGAAGATAGGTGAGCAGTAGCTTAGGCAGTTAGATGTTCCATTCAGTGCATGTAATCTGAATGAGAAAATCATTGACATGATCGGCTGCCATTTTATACATATGAATCCTAGTTTAGGGATAATCATTAGACTGGTATATAACCTACTTTGCTCCTCTTCAGGTAAAGAAGCTCAGATCTCTGACCTCGCTGAGTTAATCATAACTGGTGAAGTTCCTGATGAGGGCGTTGAAGATGACAGAGAAAGAAAGGTATGTTACTTTGTATTTTGTATACGCTTAGTTTATCTCATCATGAAGCACAATGCTGAAACAATGAGCTTCTGCTAATGCTACATTAATGAAACCATCTCACTCTCTTCTCGTAATCATGTTTAAGAATATTGTTGGATTTGTACTCAATGACGTTTGGTTTCACTGCAGAAGAGAGTTTCAGCGATTGATTCAACAACTCGTGCATGTCCTTCAAAGAGTTGGAGGCTTGTTGGTGATGGTGATGAGGGTTCCTCAAGTGGCATTCCCAAGGTGGGTAAAAGAATAAAAGATGAAGAGGCTGACTTTGATAACAGAGGGAAGCGACTAAGATCTGGAGGCTCAAGATCAGTTATAGAAACACCAAGGATGCAAGTAGAGAGCTCTTATGATTATACAAGCGCAATGCAGACACCTTTGTCCCAGACACTTCCCTCAGATGTAGTAGACAAGGGACCTTATGTTTTCTATGGAAACATAGGTGAACTATCTCCTCAGTCTTGGTCTAAGATGTCAAGTTTCTTCTTCGGGATTCAACCTGAGCGTGTAGATACTCGGCTGTGTTCACCTCTCTGTAGGAAAGAAGGTTACATGCACAATCTTCCCGTCGAAAACCGGTTCAATATACTCCCAAAGCCAAGTCGGAGTGCTCTTCCAAGCATCACCTCACCTGAAAATCTTGAGTACATCATGGGATATCCACCAAACCACACAAACATTGGCGGTGCAAGATCGTCTGAAAGACTGAAGCTGCTTGATTATTGCTTCCAAACGGACACGTTGGGTTACCATCTCTCTGTGCTCAAGCCTATGTTTCCTCAAGGGATAAGAGTTTTATCACTCTTCAGCGGAATCGGTGGTGCAGAAATCGCGTTAAGCCGCCTTGGGATCCATTTGAAAAGCGTCTGCTCTGTTGAGCCTTGTGGACTGAGCCGCAACGTGGTGAAGAGATGGTGGCAGAGCTCGGGACAGAGTGGAGAGCTCGAACAGATCGAAGATATAAGGAGTTTAAGGGGAAAGAAGCTGGAGACGTTGGTGAAGAGATTAGGAGGCTTCGACTTGGTCATATGTCAAAACCCACCAACACCAACTGATCTCTCTAAAGAAAGCTCAAGAAGCGAAGCGTGTAAGTTTGATTATAGTTTGTTTAACGAGGTTGTTCGGGTCTCGAAGTGTGTCAGAGCTCTGATGGTGTCAAGTTGATCCCAAGACTTGTCTCAGTTTCAATTCTTAGCAAAAGGAAAGAGAATGATTAACAACACACTTGTCTAGGGGAAAGAAAGGTTTGGTCCAAAGTATTTGAGATACTGTAGATTGTCTTTTTGTATTGTTGCGACTTCATTTACATTCATGAACCGTTTTGACACTTGTTATTTCCGTTGCTAAATCGTCTGATACAAGATTGACTCTTCTCTTTAGAGGTGTCACAATGATATGATGGAATTTGAATCAAGTAAAGGTTAAGCAGGAAGGTTTCTAAAGCTTCTGAGGATATCAAGAGTTCTGCTCTTGTTTATGTATTCGTCTAGACGGAGGCAGACATGGTGGAAACGAGGTTACCAATGCCGCAAATGTTACGTCCTTTACAAAGCTTAAAGAAACCATTCTCACCCCACGTCTCTCCCCATGAGTTTTTGATGATCCAATACGGCTTCTCCTTGGACCTAGACCCAGCTGAGCCATAACCCACCAACAACACACCGTGGTTGAGACTCTTTGAGCACCTGTAAGGGCACGACACTCCTCCAATGTAAGATTGCATGTAGGCTGAATTGATAGCAACTGCAAGAAAAGTAAACCCATAACTCAGATTCAGTGGAAATGTGTGACGTTAGGAAAGTTATGACTTACCAGCTAAAGGACCGCTTTTGACGAGATTTGCAGCGATTTGATCTTCGTTACTAGAGACAACACTGAAGTTGGAGACAGAGGCAACAATCTTAGACTTGTCAAACTTGCAGATCCCATCACCATCAGTAGTGCCTCCTGTGTAGTATTGATAATCTTCCTCACGCATGAGCCCTCCGGTTTCAAAAGTGTACTCAAAGGCGATGTGCATTAGTCCACCACTGCAACCAGAGTCGCATAAACCTTCCACTTCTTGATCACACTATATGCCAAAAACAAAAAGATTAGGTGAACTCCTTGTTAGTTAATCGATCTTTTGAAATGAAGTGAAGTCATTGACCGGCCCTAAGATTTTGAAGACTGTAGACGAGTTAATAAAATATTCAATAATTTTGGGACCTAAAATTTACAAATTTGATAGCCGATGTTTATATAACTTTTTTCAAAAAAAAAAAATTGGTGGTTTGGAGTGAAAGTTTCATCAGGCTTGACCAAGGATCGACTCTGAGCAAAGTCTCTCACCTTGTGATCGCAATCAACAAGCTGTTGTTCACTGAGGTTGACAAGTTTACCAGTGGCAAGGAAGTGAGCACCTTCAAGAGCACCTGTAGTGCTAAAACTCCAGGAAGATCCAAATGATCCCTGTGATCAGTCAGATAATAATAATAAAAAAAATAAAAAATCAATCATTATACATTGTCCACTTTCATATCATTTTCAAAAACCAAACCTGGTTCTTCACGGGAGTAACTGCGCCACGATCTCTCCAATCAAAATCATCCGGAAGATTCTTTGTATCCAGAATCCTTGGGGCTTGATCACCGTGCTGTGAAAACGTGTACGCGCCTTTAACCCCCAGGTGCTTTCTCCTAAACTCAGAATGCGTCAGATCAGAAAACTGCGTAACGCCATGTTTAGCGAAAGGATCCATTCTCTGGTGACGCGTCGCTCTCATGAAGTTGCTTCTGAAAATATAGAACCTGTTCTGATCCTCCTCGAGAGAAGAGTAAACCTTGCCGTATCTCCTCTTGAACTGAGAGAAGTGATCCTCCCACGACATAACTTTAGGCTCCGATTCCGATCCATTAACCACTTGCCGGATCAATATATTATCTCCCTGAACAGAGACGAAGACTAGAAGAAGAGAAATGGAGGAGATAACCCTAAGATGGTCCATCATGAGTATCCAAAGCAGAGAGGATGAGAGTGTGTGTTTAAGTCTAATAAAAACGATATTTAAAATCAGAAAACTGAATTAAACCAATAATAATCTGACACGTGACACTTGTAGTTTGTAATAAGTTTTCCCGCGAGAATGTTAGTTGGCACACACACATATTGAGAGTCTCCGCCTCTTTGGTGGTTAGGTGAATAGATGTTACATGTTAGATTTAATCATGCTATCTTTGCTGCTAATCCGGTCGGGTTTCAAATCAGATTCCTCATTTTGATATGGTTTGGTCCGGTCTAGTTTAGATTAGGATAGAAAAACATGTTTGCAACAGAAAATAAACAGGATGGAGAATTTTCAGACAGAATCAAAGAACAGTAGAAAGAAAAAAAAAACAAAAGTTAATCATGCAACATTTCAAAACCATGTCGAGGTCAAAACTGACATTACAAGTCTCAGGACTGGAACCATCTCCTGACTTGTCCGGAACTCTGTTTCTGTGGACCAGTTTTGGCTGAGCTCTGCGTGAACTTAGACCTGTACTGCTCAATCAACATATCCAGCTTGTCCACAACCTCGGGGGGTCCACCTTGCTTCTTCTTCTTCTTCTCGTTCTGATTATTTCTCTTCCTTTGCCCGTTTACACTCTCTCCACCTCTAACCTCCTCAAACTTTCTCTTTCTTGGTACATCGCTCACATCTTTGGATATCTTCTTCTGATCTGGTTTCTCTGAAGCCTCTTGCTGTCTCTTCTTCCCTTGACCTTTCTGGTTTGAAGCCGGTTCTTGTGTACGTGCAGGAATCTTGTTCCCTGCATCTTCTTTCTCCTCTGGTTTTGATTTTTCTTTCCTCTGTTCACGTGGGCGCATAGGTTTATTCTTCTTAAACCTGTTTGAATTCTCTTCCATTGGACCTGTGTTATCCCCATCCCTCGTTCTTCGTTTTAAATCATTGCCAGGACGATTGTCCTCTCCCTGCGCTTCGCCGTTCTCTCGCTGCACCTTAGATTCATTGTATCTATTGCGTTGCTGTTGCTGGTTAGCTTTGTGTACCTTCAGCTTCTGGACGTTATCAACAGCAAATTCTATAACGGGACGGTGTTGAGGACCAAATGTCTCTGCGAATAAGCCAAATATGAGATTTTGATTCTCGAAATTTTACTGAATACTATATTAGAGTTCACCAATATTTACCAGGATTGTTGTTAAGTACTCTCAGGGCCACGAGAGCATGGTCAGGCTCGGTGAACTCAACAAAAGCAACTCCACGTGAGTAGTTCTTCGTATCAACTTTACCCTTCTTCTCGTTTTGCAAGAACTTTATCTGCAACGAAAAGAAACAAACCAGATTCAGATAATAATAGAACTATATTCGAACTGTTAGCACAAAGGCGGCGGATATGTGACCTGTCGGATGGTTGGCTTCTGCTTTGTAGCTCGGGAGGTAACAGCATCGACTAAGAGTTTTTGCAGTTGCTTTTCATCCATGGACTTTGGTAAATTATATATGACAATCCTCGTTTTAGATACATGGAAGTTAGGAGACTGAAGCTTTTTCATCTTGTTTTCATGCAATCTGCAAAGGGCAACCACACATGCTCAGTTATTATCTATTAGCCCTATACAATACACGCATATATGAGAAAGTACAAAAAAAAGAGCCGTTTACCTTCGTCGCCTGTCCATATCTTCTGCAGACACACCCTCAGCAGCAGGTGTACCTTCAAGGATCTGACCTTCCTGTGGAAATCAAAATGGGATCAATATTAGTGAATGCTATTTCTGACTTTTCCAGAGATTTGTGAGGATTGACAAAAATGTGAACCTTAGCAAGATAAAGATTCCGATGGTCAATATTCTTTTCTTTTGTCTTTTCGAGTCCTATGTCCTTTGCAGATTTCTTATCCACAGCCCTCATAACGCTCAGTTGCCTGCCTTTAAGAAGGACACCAAGACCTGAGGCAGTACTGGCAGCTGAAATCGCTGCATCTGATGCATCTGCTGTTTTGAACTTGAGAAAAGCGGTCCCTTTTGGTCGTCTGCAATAAAGAAATCAGATAAGAGAGACCAAATGTGAAGCTGGGAGATGCCCGAGCCTAAATTTGCTTTTATGATCGAATGAATTTCCAAAGCATAGAAGGGTGCTTACTTTGTGACTGGGTGGAGAACCAGGAATAAAGATTCAACATGCCCAAATGCGGCAAACCTCTGTGTGACTTCTTCCTTGCTAACATCAAAAGGGATGTTGCTTATAAATACAGTCCTCTTAAAATCATCATTTTCCTGCGTTTCTTTAGGAGCCGCCTCTTTGGTTTTGCTGGGTTTCAAAGGTTCAGAGACACCAGAAGATTCAACGACAGGCTTAGTTGATGAATCCTCGGGTATGCTTATATCTGACTCCTTTGTCTCTCCACCATGAGAAGCAATAGCTACTTTTGAAGACCCAAGTAAATTCTTAAGCACCTTTCTCGCAACATCGGCCTCCTCTTCAAAATTCACGTCAGACTCAGCATCTTTCCCCAGTGCATCTGATTCACTCGGTTTGTTGCTGCCGTCCTCCTCATCAACATCAGTATCATCTCCTGAAGATTGGTGGCTCTCAACAGCATCATCAACCTCCTCCAAATCAACACTACTGTTATCACTGTCCTCATCACTTCCATTTTCCTCACCTGCCAAAAAACAATATGAATATTCTGTTAGGAAGAGGTAAAACAAAACTTCGGCCATCCCTGTGACTGCATTCAATTTTATCGTGTCAATAATAGATTACCATATCTCATATACAAAATAACTGCAAAAGTTTTAAATCCTTGAGTATGTGTTATTAAGATCCCCAGCGACAGAAAACAATCCGGTAAACTTACCATCTTCTGGAACAGTGGCGGCATCAGCGGTGCCGTTATAGAGATTCTTAGGTACAGCCCAGTCTACAGCTATAGGTCTTTTATTGAACATATGCCCGTTGAACTTTTGAATTGCCTGAAGACGAAAAAAAACAAATAAGACGAGTGATCCGAATGGAAAACGACCAAATCAAGATCCCATTGTTTCTAGATCTTACATTTTCTGCGTCTCTCTTACACGTGAATTTGACAAATGCAAAACCCTTAGGTAGCCTGCCAATAATCCACTAAATGAGAATAGTTGTACATTCAATATTGATAATCAAGAAAAACACCCAGACGAGTTAGAACATACCCAGTTTCAATATTTTTAGGAACAAAAACATCCCAGACAAACCCTACTGCTGAAAAGACCTCTTTAATTTCACTAGGTTTAGCCTGTATATTCCAAAAAGAAAATCCATGAGAAAAAAACATACAGTTTACAGTATGGAACTGTAGAAATGACATAAAATCCAGGTCATCACACCTTGAAAGGAAGATTTCGGATAATAAGCTTCCACTTCTGAGCCTTTGATCCCTGCGTCCAACAAAATACAAAGAGATCATGAACTGTTCTGAATGCTTATCAGTTAACTTCACACATCAGTGGAAAGCAAATAATGCTCACCTCCCCACCGAGCTGACGTGCCCAAATGAGATTTCCCTTTATATCTGTCTGATGTAGTGTTGCAACAGCAGCACAAGCAGATTTGACACTCGTAAAGAGAACAGCTGATGCTTCTGCCCTGCATCCGTCCTGGGTAAGTCCTGACAAAGATAAATAGTTCCAACGCTTAATGAACGCATCATGAGCACAAAAACTGGCATGCTCTTATAAGAGAATCAAATAAGCTTATAACTATATGCTCAGTGAACAAGTGGAATATATGACGTAAGTCACGTAACAAAAAGTAATGCAGCCACAAAATATTGAAACGGGAGGTAACAAGTACCAAATTCAAAAGATAACTTATTAAAGGAAACCACGAGCCGGAGATGCATTTCAACAGCAATATTCCAAAAGCTAACCTCATAAACCTCGAATAGTGATAAAAATGTCTATTTTTACACATATTTTCACTAACATAATCTAGTAAATAATGGAGATTCATGTCCCATTAGTGTTACTTAAAGACTCTAGTCATTTTTTGTGGTGCATGGAATAACAATGTCGTTCTCTGCTACACACAACCCTAGCTCAAGCAGCTCTGATGGATAACTTGACATCTAACTCTTGCGGCAATGTCATTAACTTAATAAATACCTTGTACTAATAGACATAACTAAGAACCTTGTTCGGGTCATACAAACAAGCATTTGCCTCTACAGGAGTCTTACCATTTTGTTGAAGCTCCTCTTTGGGAAGGGGATATCTGACGGAGCACACAGTGCCAATCTCATTAACACGACTATGGACTGCCTCTGCCATCTCAGCATTAACAAGGCCACCAAAGATTACAGTTCTTGCAACTCTTCACCCAACGAAACAAAAAAAAAAGAGACCATAAATATAAGAAATAAAAACGAAGATGCAACGTATAGAATAGAATCTTTTAAACATGCTTAATTTCAACGACATAGTCGTCTTGACAAAAGCTATGTCTCTATTATACAAAAGCCAGCTCGTTATTATAAAACTCATACCTTTGTTTATCTGAACAGGTCTCTTTATCAGCTAAATCAACAAGAAGCTTTGTAGGTTTTTTGCGCTCAACAGGCTTCTCTATTTTCTTCTCAGGTGGAGGAGGAGCTGATGCAACAAAAAGCTTTGTTGGTTTTTTGCGCTCAATTGGCTTCTCTATTTTCTTCTCAGGTAGAGGAGGAACTGACGCAGCAAATACAAATGTATTGAGAAAAAGGAGACCAAAACAAAACTTACAAAAAGACTCTGAAACCAACTCAAAGCAAACATATACCTTGCTTGTCTGTCTCAGTCTCAGTCTCAGTCTCAGGGATCAAACTCTCCTTGTCATCACTCTCTGCCTGGGAGCTATCAGGTAATGAGGTTCCTAATTCGAAAAAAAAGAAACCAGTGTCAACGAATAGATAAAAACAATACTAACTGAAATCATAGATTCCAAAAGTTTACTACTACAACAACCAACCTTGGGCTGCTTTAGTACGACGCTCTTTAAGAGAAGGCCTGTGCGTGGCCTGTTTAACAGTAACCCTACGGCCGCCAACAGTAGAACCGTTCTTCAGCTCAATGGCACGGTTTGCATCTTCAGGCAATGCACTAGACAGAAAAAAAATACTCAATACTAAGAGTAAGAAGCAATAATATCAAGTAAGAGAATTGAGTTTTAAGTTAGCTTACAATTTAACAAAAGCAAAGCCACGATGTTCGTTTGATCCTGCAAGTAAGCAAACAAAGATGATTATTAGCTCTATAGATTTTGAATTTAATTGTGAGAAATAAAATCAAAACTAACTAAAACCTTTGTTTGTGACCATAAAGCAAAGCCTGACGGGACCAACGTCGCTAAAGGCTTCTTCAAGCTGAAAAAAACAATTTTGGAGAGAAATCAGTAACACGTGTATGTATCTGAGGAGCTCAAACATAGATTCTAGGGAAGTTTTACCTGAGCGTTGGTGAAGGAATAAGGCAAGCCAGAGACGCATACAGTGGCAGCAGAGTGCTGAGTTTTTTCTTCTCCATCTTTCCTCTCTTTCTTATTGTTCTTCCCCATTTTGATCGATGATTACCTCTCGGAGAAAACTGGCGAGAGATTGTTAGGGTTTAGCAAGAGAGCTCACGAGAAGAGAGAGAGGGAGGTAGGCGGTGTAGAAGAGGATTATCTAGGGTTTACTTTACAAAAACTACTAAACCCCACTAACTTAACCGGCTAATTCGGATATTTACTTGACCGAACCGAAATCGTGTGATTTCGCGATTTCGGTTTGTTCGGTTCAGTTTTTTTTGTCGGTTCCTTTTCTTATTTGCCGCAGCACAACTCAAATCCTCTGGTTTTCTCCCCACCGTGGGTCAGCGTTACTGAATGCAATCAGCCCCACGGTCACGATTAACATAACTACTTAGGCTTATATTTGGCCCAATGTTGAACCTTCCATATATTTTTTATTTTATTTATAGATAGTATTAGATATTACCAGTTTTTGTGTAAATGATAATCTCGATGGTTCATTGAATTGGGTCAAAACAAGAAGATGTGTAGACTGTAGAGATAGTTAAATGAAAACTTAATGAGGAAGAAGAGGTAACGACAAATATATATGAAGAATAAACTTATCCAACTCGTTTTAGCCTCTCAGAATCATTGGGTTAAATTACAAAAAGATAAGGAAAAAATAATCCATTGGTGAGTTGATACGGTAATAATATAAAGTCAACTTAAACAATATTCGAAAGAGGAAATTTACAGAAAAGCCCCCACGTGAGGGGGCAGTCTTCTTCGTTACTTATTATTTTCCCCGTCTCTTCCACATTTCAACATAAACCCTAATTTCTAAAATTCGCTACTCTCGATTTGAAAGACACTAATCTGAAGCGTCGCTTAGCGTATTATTGCTCCGTCTTCTCCACTTCTCCTTCAATGGATACTCAGCAGCAACAATCCGCTATTCAAGTAAGCTCTGAAAGCTACTCTCCTTCTCTTTTTTTTTTTTGTAATTCAATCCAAGCTTTTGGTTTTTGTAAGGGGGCGAAAGTGCTAATGGTTGGAGCTGGTGGGATTGGCTGCGAGTTACTCAAGACTCTTGCTCTCTCTGGTTTCCAAGACATTCATATCGTAACCTTCCTCTCACTTTCTCTTTAATTTCTATGTCGTATTCACAGCAGATGAACGGTCAAAGCATTTTGAATAATCTCCAATTGATTTGATTTTTTTAGGTTTTTTAGGGGTTTTATGTGGATTTATGATTTAACTTTATTGTCATCGGTTCTTCTGGAATTTAAGTTACAAACATTATTATAGAGAAGCGACTTACAAGTTTAGCTTTTTTATTTGCTCGCATGTGTTTACAGATTGACATGGATACTATCGAAGTCAGTAACCTCAACAGGCAATTTTTATTCCGTCGTTCCCATGTTGGCCAGTCCAAGGCTAAGGTTATTTCTCGTGAGCTTAACTCCCAAGTGATTGTGGTTTATAAAAGAGTTAATAAATTTTTATCTGCCGTATCACCAGGTTGCTAGAGATGCAGTCTTGAGATTTAGGCCTCACATTAACATAAGGTCATACCATGCTAATGTCAAGAATCCCGAGTTCGATGTCGATTTTTTCAAGCAGTTTGATGTTGTTCTGAATGGACTTGATAACTTGGACGCAAGGCGTCATGTGAATCGTCTCTGTCTTGCAGCTGATGTTCCTCTTGTAGAGAGCGGGACTACTGGCTTCTTAGGACAGGTTCTTTTTACCTCCAAAAGCAAAATCTATGAGTTAGATGCACTCTACTGCTAACTGATAGCGTTTCTCTCTATCTGACTTTGTAAAACTTTTTTTGTGTTCGAATCAGGTAACTGTGCACGTTAAGGGAAAGACGGAATGCTATGAGTGCCAGACCAAACCTGCTCCAAAGACATATCCTGTCTGTACAATAACCAGCACTCCAACTAAGGTACTATCACTGCTTTGATTTTTGTGAACCTTGGAGAAATGATTTTATATCTTGAATAGTCTTTCCTAGGACGTTGTGCTTGATTTTGATGTGCAAATGAAATTTTGATTGACTCTACAGTTTGTGCACTGTATCGTGTGGGCAAAAGACCTACTCTTTGCGAAGTTATTTGGAGACAAGAATCAAGATAATGATCTTAATGTGCGTGCCAACAACGCTGCTAGCTCATCCAAAGAAACAGACGATGTGTTCGAACGTGCAGAAGATGAAGATATTGATCAGTATGGTAGAAAGATATATGATCATGTGTTCGGTTCCAACATTGAAGCCGCGTTGTCCAATGAGGAGACATGGAAAAACCGTAGACGACCTAGGCCTATATACAGTAAGGATGTCTTGCCTGAAAGTCTGACTCAACAAAATGGGAGCACTCTGAACTGTTCTGCTACTGATGATGATTCAACGGTCTCTGCCATGCCGTTACTTGGCCTGAAGAATCCACAGGAATTGTGGGGTCTAACACAGAATTCTCTAGTGTTTATAGAAGCACTGAAGTTGTTCTTCGCCAAGAGAAAGAAGGTCTGTGTAGTCGTTTCTGTGAACTCTCTCTGTATATATATAAAAGTTTCAGTGTGCTGATTAATTTATGGTTCTGTCTATATGCTGCCACAGGAAATAGGACACCTTACTTTTGACAAAGATGATCAGTTAGCTGTAGAATTTGTCACTGCTGCTGCAAATATCCGCGCCGAGTCTTTTGGAATTCCTTTGCACAGTCTTTTTGAAGCCAAAGGTATCGCTGGGAACATTGTTCATGCCGTTGCTACAACTAACGCCATTGTTGCTGGTTTGATTGTTATCGAAGCTATCAAAGTACTGAAAAAGGATGCGGACAAGTACAGGTTTGTTCTTCGAAGTCTCTATTTCATAAGCTTCAGAGTCCTTGATATTATATAGATTTAGATCATTTTTATATCTGACGTCATTCTGTAGAATGACATATTGCTTAGAGCACCCAAGCAGAAAGATGCTTCTTATGCCAGTGGAGCCATTTGAACCAAATCCTGCTTGCTATGTCTGCTCCAAGGTATACGCATTACTTCTGTTTTCTGCATTCTTTCTTATTTTTTCTTGCGTTGCTAATCGTCAGTTTTTTCTCCTTTTATATTGACAGACCCCTTTAGTACTTGAGATCAATACTCAGAAATCAAAACTACGGGATCTAGTTGATAAAATTGTCACAGCCAAGCTTGGAATGAACCTACCATTGATTATGCACGGGGCATCACTTCTCTATGAAGTTGGTGATGATCTTGATGATATTATGGTTGCAAACTACAATGCTAATCTTGAAAAGGTAGGACCTAGAATTTACTCTTCAAGTACAGGCTGGGATTTTTCCAATTTCTCACATGTTGGTGTTTCTTATATTTCAGTCTTTATCAGAACTTCCTTCTCCCGTTATCAATGGAAGTATTCTCACTGTGGAAGATCTTCAGCAAGAGCTATCTTGCAAGATTAATGTCAAGCACAGGTTTTTTTTTAACCTTTCGAGTACTATTTCAGAATCAGTTTTGGTTTCTGGGAGTTTTACCGTAGACAAATCCGTGAAATCTTTTTTTGTCTATCCATCAAATCATGAAAGCTTTAGTTAACTGAGATATATTCTCGAAAATGCACTGAAAGCTTTATACTAGTCCTTCCATCGTTCCATGTCAGACGATTTATGCATCATAATCGGCTTATTCTCTGTACTGTCACACAGGGAAGAATTTGACGAGGAAAAAGAACCTGAAGGAATGGTTCTCTCTGGATGGACGCAGTCTCCAGCTACCAATGGCGAGAGCGCATCAACATCAAACAATGAGAATGAGAAGGCTGTAGATGTAACAGAGAGTTCCTCAGGACCAGAGATGGCTTCTAAGAAGAGAAGACTCTCTGAGACTCAGCCCGAGGATCATAAGAAGGAAACAGAGAACGTGGAGAGTGATGATGATGATCTCATGGAGATTGAAAATCCCGTGATGGTCAGCAAGAAGAAGAAGAGAGTTGAATAGGCTTTTCTTTTTTAAGCTCTGATCTCTGGGAATCATTACTTTTTGTTCTTCCTAACTTTCTGAGGTTGTGTCACGAGAAACACATGTACGAATTAGTGGGGATTCTTTGATGAGGGGGGCAAGTAATTACTCAGATGGTTAAAAGTATTTATTTAGGACAGAGGATCCTTTGGAAGAGGAGCTCAGCAAACTTGAGAGAAAGAAACTTTGCTTTCATAGTTTTCTGTAATATTTTCAGTTTTCACTAACTGTAAGAGCTTCCTTGTATTTTAATTCGCAACTACTTTTTACATTCATCTACGATATGCTGTCATCATCATACAATCGTTTGAGGAGAGAATTACTTCACTTACGCTTGACAGAAACTTAGAAATGTGTAACCTACAACATGGGAAGGTGAGTAGATAAATGCATACTGGTATCTAGTTATGCATGCATTTGTTTATCCACTACCAGTCACTTTTAAAGACTCTTCAATGGGTTTTTTGGCTGACGACTTGGTACCACAATCAATGAGTATTTCATCGGGTGATTTACAATCAGCGGCTGGTCCACCACCAATGGCAACCTCTCAAGCTAATCCGGCTAGGAGAAGAGAGGGCCAAGAGAAGAAACGTGAAAGGTCTGGAAATGAATCTAAGAACAGAGAAAAATAGTATATTTATTAATAGTTATTTGTCATAGTTAGCACATGTTTCATTCTGGTAAACGGTCAAATTGACTTCATTACTAGTAGATGAATGTTACATTTGCATCTTAAAATTCAAAAATATTAAAACCTTAAATACAAATATAAAAATTAATTAAAATAGTTATTATACTTATTATAATATTTTAATTGAAAAATAGTAATTTTAACACCACGTGATTTCTTATCTTGAAATAAGCAGTTGTATATTGATATGATAACTTTTTTGCTTAACAAAGTTCTTGATTATTATTTCTGGTCACTGGATAAAAATGCTAACGAAACATGCAATCTTTTTTTATAAATGAAAGCAGCAAAACATAATACAAGTTCACAAACTGGAAACCACTATGAACCAGAAATCAAGTAGACTCTTACTAGACCGACATTTATAATTGATAAAAGAACCTATCCACATTGGTAGCAAGCGATTTATTCATGAAATCAAACACAACTTCAGAGACTTCACGGGTGGTGGTTGTGGTGGCCGGGGAGTTTCTCTTTGATCTTCTCAAGAATGCCCTTCTTCTCATGGTGTTGGTCGGCTGCGGCTCCGGTGGTGGTAGTGGGTCCAGTAGTTGTGGCAGTGCTGGGTGTTTGTTCATCTTTGTTCTTACCGCTACTGAACTTCTCCTTGATTTTGTCTTTCATGCTCTTCTTTCTCCTTCCCCCTTGTCCATCGTCCTCCTTCATATATTTTAACAGCATACACAATGTTAACTCGTATACAAAACGATATTTTAACAGCATACACAACTGTTAACCGTTTGCATATGAGTTAAATCCAAAACAAAAACCCCCAAAAATAAAATCTTATACAAGACAATATCAACACTAGCAATGTCAAAGATAACATTGAATCATATGCAAGAACAATATGTCTTTTTAACCTATATAAAAAAAAACTATATAAATGCATGAGAATCTCTCACCGAGCTAGAGCTTGATGAACTTCCTGACCGACGAAGGTGCTCTCCCAGCGAGCCATGGTGTTGCTGCCCCGTGGTCGTTTCACCAGTACCGACTCCTGCGGCAGTGGTGGCAGCTGCACCGGTGCCTGCAGCGACTCCTGCTGGGGGTGCTGCGGTTGGATACTCTTGAATGTTACCGGTAACACTCTCCTTGTACTGAGGGGCAGAGCTGGCGACACCGGTTATATGCATGGGGTTGCCGAACTCATCAGTGAGCTGGACCGGGTTACCGTGTTCGTCGGTTAGATGGATTGGGTTTCCTCGTTCGTCTTTCAAATCCGCCATATTGTTAACAATCCTTGCTTTCTAGCTAATTTCGTTACTTAGGAGAGACTATTATAAGTTTGCGATCGGACAATAAGTGTATATATTATGTTAGCCTCTGCATGGTTATGATCGACGTGCCGGTTCGTATGAAACGTTTTGCCACGCAAGGATTGGGGAGGAGTACCACGTGTCATATGTTTGTTTTGATACCAATACGTCACGTATGCCGACATAATAACGATTTGTTTTTGATAAACTCGATAGAACAATGTTATCACCTACGGAGTTTTGTATGGACAGATGTATTGGCTTTTGGTGAAGGTCGTGGAACCGCAAAAGTTTGGTATAACCTTGGTCGGTCTTTGGAACTTTTTTCTTTTGATGAACCAAACATTACGAACTGGTTGGTTAACAACTTCAGAAAAGAAAAACACATTTAAACAAACGAACCTTGAATCATACTATACAATTTACTTTTTCTATCTTGTCCCTAACATCAACATTCAACTTGACCTTTTTTTGGTTTTAAAAACTACTATCGCCATTTACGTATTTGTAACATTTGCATGTGTAGAGAATTAAAAGTCTACATAACATTAAAAATGCATAATTATTACATTTACAAGTGTGAAAATTCTGGAATGTAGAAAAATGGTAGAAAGAGTGTTTAGATTTGTGAGAAATTCTATTACACAAACAAGTGTGTATTGTTGATAAGTATCCGTAACGTTGACTTGGGCCAAAGCTTACGGAGAGAAACATCACCAAAGAACATCTGGGACAAAGATTCAAGAACCACAAGATTCAACTTATGACTTGTAGAGAGAGATGCTTACAGTTTTTCAAAGTTTGCTAGATTTGGTCCAGAAGAATCCTTTCTTCCTCGCCGAATGATTCTCTTTAGGGGATTTGACACTGTTACTTCTGGACCCGAAAGAGAAGTGTCTCGCAAGGAAAGGCTTCGGTGAGTAACTTCTTAAGCTTGAGCTCGTTAACAGCTTGGAGACTTTACCTTTGTGCCCACCACTACCGCTTGCTGCTGCTGCTACTGCATTGGGCCTGTGATCAAACATAACAAAGTCATCGCCGTCAACAACATGTTTCCTTAGTATCTTGTTGTGTTTAGCTCTCAAATCCAAATCCGCCCTCAACGCTTTCTCCGACAGCTTGAACGTTCTCTTCTCACCCAATGTGCAGACGGGACACTGAGGGTCGAACTTGTCGTTCTCAGGTGTCATCTGCTCCAAACACTCAGAATGATAGACGTGCCCACAAGCTAGAATCGCAGCTACAGAGAGCTCGTTAGTGGCAAAGATCTTCTGGCTACTCAGCAACGACTTCTGAGACAAGGGTCTAGAGCAAGCACCACAGGTCTGCTGATCACTGGACTTTCTGTTTCCTTGATGGTCTATCTTGCCACGTCCAAGCCCTCCTAATAAGCCCTCGTTATCATAGGAGCAAGACTCTCTTCGAGAATACGCCATCATTTCTGAAAAGGCTTGCATGGACCAAGTATCAGACGGCCCAGAATTGAACTCGCTACCGAGCCTCTCTTCAGTTGGTGAGTCAAATCCCAAGATCTGACTGTCTGAGACTTGTTTCGATAGACGAGTGCGTGGTGTCAGTTTCAGCGTCGATGAACTAGCAGGTGGCACTGGCAAGTGGCTATGAGAAGATAGTGGAGATGTCGAGAAGGATGATGGTTGAGAAGCTAATGAAACAGACCGTTTAGCAAATGGAAAAGAAGCAGGGTTCTGGGAGATCTACATAAAGCCCAAAAAATAGAGGTTAACTAACAGAGATAAACGGCATATTATCGCTGTTCATCAGCTTTTTTTTAACCTGTTCAGAGACGGTGTCCATGGATGCATTTCTTGAAAACGATTGATCTACCACAATGCCATAAACAAGGAAAAGTCAGATCAAGATGGATGAGTGACCAATAACAGAGCAATCCCAGAAGCAAACAAGAGAGACAAGACTGACAAGTTGTGTCAAACAGACATATCAATGTCTTGTCATGAACAGGCTCCATAAGAAAAGTATACCTAAGTTCCAAGTGAGACCAGACAAAACAAGATGCCTAAAAGTCTACAGTTTTTCACAGATTAAACATGCTTTCCTAGTAACTCTTACTGCAACAAACAAATATCTAAAAGGTTGAATTATTAATTATTTTTAATTATGATTACCAGAAGCAGGAGACTTTTGCCATGACTGATGAGTCTGGAAATTGTTCAAAGGAGAGCCCTGTGACGATACAAAAGCAGATTCGGATTTGACATCAGACCCATCATTACGACTAATCCCATCAGATAACCAACTGAGAGAGGCGTCTTCACCGGCCACACGTCCTCTATTATCCCACCGGAAGCTCCAACTCGGAGAGTCCCTAACATTGTTGTTTCTCCGCAAACCCTCGACAGCTGATGATGTATTAGGAACCACCATTTTGTCATGAGCAGCAACACAACAAGCATTCCCCATAGCTTAAAGAGTGTGGAAAACTACTCTATAGATTCTCAAAACCTTATAAAATACAAAAAAAAAACTCAAATCAGAATCTAAGTATGACTATAAAATCCTCAATCAGAGAAACAAGCAAACACAATAATAGACAATGTTACTAACACCATTGATAAGAGATGTGATCATCCCAAACACACATACACACAAAAAAAAAACTTTAACTTTAACTATGACTAAGTTATAGGAAGTAGCAGCACTAACTTGTGGCTTAGGCCAGTGAACTTTGATGACTCTATCTTCACTATACAAATAAAAAATAATCTAAAATTAACAATAAATAAATAAATCTCTAAACACCAAAAATAGCAAAACTGAATCAGAGGGTTTATCAACAGATCCGAGTATACAGGCCAAGGAACCTACAAGCTTCGTTGAGATACAATACCCCTAAAATAGAAATAATAAACCCTAAAAATCGACACCTATTCATATAAAAATCCCCAAAAGAATTTCAAAAGGTAAATTAAGCAGAGGAAGTGACGAACAAGCGAACCTGCTCTCGGAACTCGGAAACAGAGACAGTTTCACATAAGAGCGGTGGATTTGTAGAGTGGGAGAATGAAACGGAAACACTGCGGAGGCTTTGCTTTGTTCTTTCCTTCCTTCTCTTTCCTAAAGAGGGAGAGAGAGAGTGTGTGAAAGAGACGAATACAAAGTCTTTTCTGACGGTTTTTCACTTTAACGCCGTTAGAATTCAATTGGTATGTAACCGGTTAGGGAACCCAAAACCGTACCAATTTTTAATTTCCAGTATAGTAAAATCTCTATAAACTAATAATATTGGGACTTTGAAATTTTATTAATTTATAAAAATATTAATTTACAAAAGTTTCCTTATTTATATTTTTCTATTTTTGAATATTTTTATTTATATCAAAAAAGAAAATATTTTATTTTATTATATGTACATTGTTTAAATTTTAGAAAATTTGACTTTCATATTGTTTTATTATCTTATTTTAAGTATAATATGATGTTTAATAGAATTGTTAAGTGGTTTTTGGTATAATTTTATTAAATATTATCAAAATATATCGAAATTTTAAGAAAAATAGAGAATTTTCATTGTGAATATAAAACCAACAATATAATATTTAACTTGTACTTATATAAAAAGTGAGAAAACATCCATTAAAGCTCTGAACTTTCAAATTAAAGCAAAAAAACCGCTAACTCATGTTTGAACCAAAAAAATCATCAATTTTCAAATATTAATCATTTTAAACATCATATTGACTAAACCATTTAAGAAATCCGATTAGTCAACTGTTAAATCCGATTGAAAAATAAATGCATGTTAACTCTCTAAACGACATCATTTTAAAAATCGATTAAAACATTGATAAAACGACATCTATTTACTTCTTAAAACATTCAAATCATCTTTTTCGCGAAAGCAGAGCCTCAAATCAACGTCATCTTCTTCACTCTGGTTTCGCGAAAGAGATGTTTTAAGTATTTCAGGCGGATAAAAAATCGTTTGATAAATGTTTTAATCAATTTTAAAAATCATGTCGTTTAGAAAATTAATATGTGTTTATTTTTTAATCGATTTTAACAGTTGACTATTCGAGTTTCTTAAGTGGCCAAGTCAACAAAGTATGAGGATTAAAATGGTCAATATTTGAAAATTTCTGTTTTTTTTTCTCAAACATGAGTTGGAGGTTTTTTTGGCTTTAATTTGAAAATTTAGGATTTTAATGGTTGTTTTCTCTATAAAAATTATGTATAGATACATTATTAATTTATGATTTTAAATAGACTATATATTTACATAAAAAAATTTAAAATATTATTATCGTATTATTTTATCGATTTGTGTTATATTTAACACCGACCCAATTTGAGACCGACAAAATTTATTAATTTATAGAAATTATTAATTTATAGATTATTAATTTATAGATGTTCTACTGTATATGCTTGCGTTTAATTTTCGTTTTTAAAAGTAACGAAAGTATTTCATCAAAATTTCAAGTTATTTATATTATTCTGTTAGATCATGTCGGATCAGTTAATTGAAAAGTTTGATTGGTCTTGGGTTTAAACAATACGGTTTGACAATATTGTTCGGCCGACGTGATTCCGTTAGTTTAAACTAGCGGAAGTAAAGTGACGTAAGGTGGACGGTGCCACGTCCTACGGCTCAGAAGACAAAAAAGGAAGGGGGAGCGAATAATTGACCGTCACTATTACGAAGCGTCGTCGTGACATCGGTGGGTTTACAAATATAAATTTAAGTTGGAGGTGTCAAATAAGAACTTTATAGTTTCAGAAGGACTAAAACTGGGAATCTAAAGTTCTCTGCATGTTACATGACACGCTTTAGACCTTTTGTACAGCCAACGCGAAAACATCAAAGGGAATAAAAACGCCCCTAAAACACGCCTTTTTTTAAAACACCCCCTTTACTTAATTTTCTACTTTAACAAACAAATAACTAATTCTGAACAAAAAAAAAATTAATCTAATCTATTAAGAACAAATAACATCAAAAGGAATAATTAATCTAATCCACTTTTTTTAGTGTCTACCGGCATTACAAATATGAACTTTGTCGAAAATTCTTTCAGCTCTAAGTTTTTTCCTAAATTCATATTTTTTTTTCTAATATTGATTATATGTTTTGGAGACTACCAAAAAATTATAGTTATGATTTTTTCCTTGCATTTTATGGTACATTTGCAAGAACAGGGATAATAAGATTTATACAAGGGCCGGTGATCTATTGGAAATTTTTTGAGTAGCAGAAATAGAAGCGGAGGTTTGGACAGATGCTCAAAAAATGATATCATTTAAGGGATAAGTTGATAATCCCTCTTATAATTGAATGAAATCGGAGAATTCAAGAATTTGTTTTGTGGATGGAGCATGGAAGTTAGAAGATAAATTTTTAGGCCAAAGTTGGTTTTGCAGGAAAAATGGTTCAACAGAAAAAATGATAGGAACTATGAATCTCCGAAAAAGCTTATTTGTTTTGCATGCTGAATGTGAAGTCTTGATATGGGCTATGAAGTAAATGAATACCCTAAATTTCTCAGACGTAGTTTTTACCACAGACTGTTCTCAACTGATGAAGATAGTGTCATTACTCTGAGAATGGTCAGCTTTTGCTACACACTTGGAGGAGTTCCAGCACAGTAAGATGTTTTTCTCACCTTCAAGATCTGATATATTTCAAAAACGCGCAATCTAGTGGCGGACAAGTTAGCACGAAGTGCTAGGTGTTCCCTTTATGCTATGTTCTATGTCGACTTTATGCATCTGACTTGGTTCTCTGAACCGGACAAACATAAATCGTAGTTTCGTTGTTGTCAAAAAAAAGAAATACAAATTTAAATTACCTATTAATTTTATAAGTTATTTATATTTACATGCCATTGAGGTATTAACTGACCATATATTTAAAGATTTTTATCTTTTACAGTTTAATAAATGTCTTACCTAAATATATTTTTAATTAAAAACGTCACAAGATGAAAATTCCATGGTTCCATTATATTTTCATTTTATTTTCTTACAGATATAAATCTTAATTTTTATAATGTTTCAAATTTGATAGAAGTTTAACAATTATTTTATTTTCTTACAGATGTTATAACTAATGTGTCATTTCAAATAACATATTAACTGTATTGTCTATTTTTCATTTTAACAATGTGTTTCTATATATCTTAGACATGGATCTAACTATATAAATGTTGAATTTGCTTATATGATACTCAATATTTATGATATCTTTTATATTAAAACGCAAAAAAATACTCGATGTTATATAACTGCATTTACCAATATAACATTATATATAAACAAAAACTAAAATGTAAAACTAAATATCCTAGCGGTCGCAACTGTAGTTGCAAAGTCAAAGCAATTAACCGGCCAAAAAAATTCCAAAAATCATTTTTCAATGGGAAATTAGGTCTAATATACAAGAAAAAAACACAAATTCACTAACTAACCAAAATCACCCTCTCTCTCCTTATTTCTCTTCCTATCTCTCTCTACCTTCTTACTAAAAATCTAATTTCCCATTATTTTTTGGTTACTTCACAAATAACCCCTTTTTCAATAACAAAACTGATTAAAATGGATCTTTGTTGGATTATGGTCTGAGAAAATATCCATCCCTTGAACAGAGAGAGCGTGTGGAAAAGAGAGAAAGAGAACAACAAAACTGAAAGAAAACTTACCAATTTATCAAATAATTTTCTTTTGAACATTAATTTATCAAATAGTTACAGTTGTGTTTAAAGAAAAGAATAGAACGATACATATAATTGAAAAGAAAGAAAATACAGCCAGCGGCTGTCAAAATAAATCATAGGTGTTGAGATTTTTAAATCTCATGTACAACTCTACGTTCTTTGATTAATATGATACTAAATTTTGATCCGTGCTTACAAAGCGCGGATTTATTTTCCTTTTCTTTTTAATTGACAAATATTTATCAGATGTCATATTTTGATTCGCGTTTTCAAAGTGCGGGTTTATGATTGGTAAAAACTTTATATAATCAAATTTATATAACCCGTTTTGTATATGCATTTATATAACTCGTCTCGTATATGTATTTTATGTTTGATTAAAGCCATGTTGTATATGTATTTTAGGTTTTTAATTTTGAATTAGATATTTTAAATATAAAAGCAATATAAATAGTTTTATAGTTTTGATCAGTGTTTTGAAATATGACTTGGACCCGCAGTTGAACCGGTAAATCGAGTGATCAAAGATAAATCTAATTTGAGTTTTGTGAAAAAAAAAAAAAATTTAAAAACCCAACAAAAACCACTGAAACTGGAACCTGGTTACCGGTTAAACCATTTGTTGTAATAGTAATTGTTAAAAATTATTAAAAAA
>OVBX01001761.1:2539-23753 GCA_900406325.1 Erucastrum elatum | reverse complement strand
CTCCTTGGCAAGACGGAAGACATCACGAACCATACGAGGTCCCTGCAATCAAAGTGCAATTTAAGCATCAAGCACGATCACCAAATATAAAAAAAGCCTCACAAAAGGAACAAAACTATGATCTTCTTTCAATACCTCGCCGAGGTACTTCTGCACAAACTCGGAGCCAACAACCCTAATAAAAGCAGCGGTTGTGTGATTAGCAACAGCCTTAGCCAACATAGTCTTCCCAGTCCCAGGAGGTCCATAGAGCAACACACCTCGTGGTGGGTCAATACCAATCTGTTTGTAAAGCTCGTGGTGGGTAAGCGGCAACTCAACAGCCTCCCGAATCTCCTGCTTCTGAATATCACATCCTCCAATATCCTACAACAACGAAAAAAAAGCCAATCCCTTTTCAAAAACCCAAACCCTAATCTACAAAAAGCCAACACCTTTTCAAACACCCAAATCCCTAATCAACAAAAAGCCAATCCCTTTTCAAAAAATCCAAACCCTAATCTACAAAAAGCTAACACCTTTTCAAAAACCCAAAACCCTAATTTAGAAAAAGGAGGAGACTTTACATTGTAGGAGACGTCAGGCTTCTCAGATTGACTAAGAAGAGAGATGCTAGAATCCGCCTCAGGCGGCAAGACATCGACGAGGGCGTTCGAGTGACGGTGAAGAGCCACGGAAGCAGAAGGCTTCAGGTCTTCTCTGTTGATGGTGCTGAGAATCCGAACGTAGTAATTGGATCCCGTGGTGGATCCGACGATGCCGTTGTTCTGATCAACCATCTCCATGAACTGGCCGATCACCAGAGGTACGGATTGGATTCTCTTGACCTCCTCTTGAGCGCGCAAGAGCTCTCGTTTGAGATTCTTTTGCTCGTCTTTCACGTATTCCTCTTGGATGTCGGTGAACTCTAGCTGTCGTTCGAGGGATTTGAGGCGGGAGTAGGGATCTTCTTCGTCGGTTGTGGATTGATCCATCATCAGTGGTGGAGATGATTTGGGGTCGAGAACCATCGCTNAACCATCTCCATGAACTGGCCGATCACCAGAGGTACGGATTGGATTCTCTTGACCTCCTCTTGAGCGCGCAAGAGCTCTCGTTTGAGATTCTTTTGCTCGTCTTTCACGTATTCCTCTTGGATGTCGGTGAACTCTAGCTGTCGTTCGAGGGATTTGAGGCGGGAGTAGGGATCTTCTTCGTCGGTTGTGGATTGATCCATCATCAGTGGTGGAGATGATTTGGGGTCGAGAACCATCGCTGCGGCCATTGTGGTCTCGTCGGAGAGATACGTGGAGTTTTTGGAGTAGAGAGGAAGAAAAGTGCGATTGTGATTGTGATTGTGAATGACGAAACGATATAGAGAGTGAAGATTTTAAAACCGATTTTGAAGGGCCTAGGCCCAACATGTATTCATCTTAGGACAAACTGCCGTTTTGTGTGTATATTTTTCAAAAATTGATATAATAAAAAGAGAATTTTAAAGATAAAAAAGACGAGAGCACCAAACCAAGTTGACCCAATGCTTAAAATGACTAAAATATTTTATTAGAAAGGTAAATATATATTTTTACCCTTATNTAGGACAAACTGCCGTTTTGTGTGTATATTTTTCAAAAATTGATATAATAAAAAGAGAATTTTAAAGATAAAAAAGACGAGAGCACCAAACCAAGTTTCAGACCCAATGCTTAAAATGACTAAAATATTTTATTAGAAAGGTAAATATATATTTTTACTCTTACGTTAATTAATCTAAACCTTAAGATTTAGAGTTAAGAGTGAAGTTTTGGTATTAATGTATAAAATTTTATAAAATAAAAAATAAATACTAAAGTTTAAAAATAAAAATTTGAAATATAGTTTCAAAAAGTATCTTCAAATTATAAAAAGAAATTTGGAAAAAAAATTCAAAAAATAAATTCCCAAAAAAGAAATTATAAAAAAATTTGAATTTGAAAACATATAATCCAAAACTATAAAAATTTATTTTACTTTTTTTTTATTTGTATTCATATATCTAAAATAGTAGTATCTTTTCACCTATTAAATAAAATATTTTTGTCATTTTTTAGGATCCATTTATGTGACAAAAGCTTGAAAAATGTTTATTTAGGACTATTGACCAATTTTAAATTTGATNTAAAAAATAAATACTAAAGTTTAAAAATAAAAATTTGAAATATAGTTTCAAAAAGTATCTTCGAATTATAAAAAGAAATTTGAAAAAAAAATCAAAAAATAAATTCCCAAAAAAGAAATTATAAAAAAAATTGAATTTGAAAACATATAATCCAAAAATTTATTTTACTTTTTTTTTATTTGTATTCATATATCTAAGATAGTAGTATCTTTTCACCTATTAAATAAAATATTTTTGTCATTTTTTTAGGATCCATTTATGTGACAAAAGCTTGAAAAATGTTTATTTAGGACTATTGACCAATTTTAAATTTGATTGTAGTTTATCTAATCTGTTAAAAAGTATCAACTTTACTTAAATCGAAAGTTGGAGAAACAGAAACAACGATCACTAATAATCATAACAAACCATTTAAGAAATGGTAGTGTATTCTCGTCTTTCTCTGTAAGTCGTTTGATTTTGTTGTTTTCTTTTCTCGGTTAACTAGGCGTCATCTTCTTACTCATCGTGTGTCTCTTTCTTTTCTAGAGTACTTTGATTCACGGTTTAGTCTCGACACAGTTCCAATTTTCTTTTCTTTTTTCCCGAAGAAATTAACGTAAGTTTTAGGGATTGTTGTGTTTTCCTTCTCATCTAACTATTTTAGTAAAAAATAATCAATTGTGCAGATCTAGTTCATCTTAAAATAGCAGTTGTTTATATATTTTCAAAAGTTCATATAATATATAAATATGGAATAAAGGAGAAATTAAATTTGATTGTAGTNAAATTAACGTAAGTTTTAGGGATTGTTGTGTTTTCCTTCTCATCTAACTATTTTAGTAAAAATAATCAATTGTGCAGATCTAGTTCATCTTAAAATAGCAGTTGTTTATATATTTTCAAAAGTTCATATAACATATAAATATGGAATAAAGGAGAAATTAAATTTGATTGTAGTTTTTTTATTAAATTGGTTTTAGGCTTTTATCTATTTTTCTAAGTATCAGATTACTTAAATCAAAATAAAGTTTGGTTTATTAATACTTCTTATCATATACTTTTCTGTCTGGTTTAAAATAAGTTTACCTAGTTAATTGATATTGATTTTGGACTTACACTATTTAATCGCTTGTTATGCTGACATGTAAAGTCAATTGATATTCTATTCTTAATTAATACAAATTTAAAATTTAAATTTTAAATGTTCCACAAAGCTAATAACGTATAGAATCAGTTTACTAGTTTATGTGGACTTGTTATGTGGCTTTCTAGTTTTTGTATAATAATCTTGCCTTTGTTATTGTTAATTCTCTCACCAACGTCCACACAAAACTTGTCATTCACCATTACATTATTATGATTCCCTTTGTTTTGTGTCCTTTTGGGGGAACGTATTAACTACACATGATCCATACTTGTAAGAGAATCATGAGATATAAATAACAATTTTACACTCTTATTGCCTCTATGATTCACTCTAATTTGATAGCCGCATCAATCATATCCACAGTGCTGTTTTGTTGTGTCCATAGCTGCGCGTATCTTCCTGCCTTCCCCAACAACACCTCGTGGGGGCCCTGTTCCACCACTTTCCCGTTTTCTAATACAACTATCTCATCACATTGCATCGCTGTGGTCAGCCTGTGGGCAATGAAGATGGATGTCCTGTTACTCGCCAGTGATTTGAGTGCGTTAAGTATCTCTGCCTCTGTTGTGCTGTCCAGTGCACTCGTTGCCTCATCACACAACCTGTGCCAGTTTTACGAACAACCATCTCTAAATTTCCTTATGTGTACGCAANTTGCCTCATCACACAACCTGTGCCAGTTTTACGAACAACCATCTCTAAATTTCCTTATGTGTATATGAGGGACTCTCNCTTATGTGTACGCAAAACACCTACTTGATCGCATACGCAAAGTCAATGGTTGATTCTGTGCAAAAAGTTACTTACAGAATCGCAGGGGATTTCAGGAATGCCCGAGCAAGTGCCACTCTTTGTTTCTCTCCACCACTCAACTGCACATATCATCACAACTCCATGGTTATCACTAGGCAGATACTGATCTAGTTAAACATTTCAAATATAACAATCACCATACTGACCTTGAGCCCTCTTTCCCCAACAACCGTGGAATATTTATCAGGGAAATTACTGATTGTGTCATGAATTGAAGCACGCCGAGCAGCATCATACACCTGAAATGATAAATATGTGTTGGATAAAGATCATAGATACTGAACTTAACGTCTGGATCGAGTATAAGGTGGCTCGTAGTACCTCTTCTTCTGTAGCTGAAAGACGTCCATAGTGTATGTTATGAAATATTGTATCATTGAAGAGCACCTGCAGTGCACTAGAGGTTACTCTTGAGTTCTTCATTAGAAAGCTAACAATAATAATTAAAGAAAAGACAGAAGAAAAGTAAACAAAATAATCATGTCTTGTGATATGCACACACAGGTTAGGTTACACTAATAATAAATGCAGAAAGCAATGAACGCAGGCCATAGTGTTGTTGTAAACACAAAAGATTACAAGAAGTAGACAAGAACAGAGAAAAATATATATATAGTGAATGCCAACTTACAGTATCTTGTGGCACAACTCCTATGGTGCTTCGGAGGCTATCTAGTCTCACTTCCTTTATATCTTGCCCGTCGATCCTTACCTGTTTATCAACATGAAAAATAAGATGTTAGCTAGACACCAGGCTTTTCCTTCAGTGAATTTCTCTCCAGAAAGATTTACTTTTGTTGAAACAAAGCTTCTAAAACAAGGCCCCATAATTCACAGACAAATAGAAAGAAGACAAAAAAAACTTACAGTTCCGGAATCTGTGTCAAAGAATCTGAATAGCATTCTAAGAATCGTTGACTTGCCTGCCACAGAATAAAACATAAGAGTTGTAACGTTATAACATAACAGTAAACTGTAACTTAGATGTCTACACAGACAGAGGTTTAGTATTTACCACTCCCGCTTGTACCAACAATCGCTACACTCTTTCCTGCCGGTACCACAAAGGAAATACCATCTAATATTTTTCTCTCTGGAACGTAACTGTAATTTTAGAGAAACGATTCATGATGTAGTAACAGACATATTAATTAACCTACAGTATCCTACAATTTGCCACTTTGATAAGCTCTACAAGTCGTATTTCCAGGTGTATTTAGTCATGTGGGTTTGATAACTAGCATGGTCTTTGGTCTTTGAGACTTTGAGTACATGATTGTTGCCAAGGACAGCCTCGGATTTTTTTCAACTTGCTAGAGTCGGTGAATCTTGGGCACATGATACATAGAGCTAGGAGCCTAGGAATATAGGGTTGCTACTGGTTATAAGGATTGGATCATGAGGGAACTAATAAAGACTGTCTGGGGTGTATTAGTTCATCAATGAAATAAAGTTTGAGTAACTAGTACTCATATCAATCGTACACACTCCCAGTACAATAGGTACGTATTCAAATAAAAGTTACCACCTACCTGAAGTGTACATTTTCAAACTGAATGCTTCCACCTTTAAGAACAAGAGGCTTTGCGTCATTTATATTTGTGATGTCAGATTTCTCCTGAAGTCAGTAAGAGAATACCACATCATCAGTACATTATGACAGGAGTCCATACTAAACAGAATGCATTGGAATATTACTTCTTGACTGAAGCATTAGAGCATTAGATAAGTAACACTTATAAGATCATTATATACCTCTAGCAACTGGAACATTGATTTCATGTCTACAAGGCTCTGAATGGTTTCACGGTAAACACTACCCAAAAAGTTTAGGGGAAGAGACAACTGAAAGAGAAGTCCATTCACCATAACCTGCAACGCCCAAACATGCAAACGCATATTAAAACGCAGTTTGCAATCAGAAAATGCAGAGAAATATACGCTACAAACGGAGAGGAAAATCAAAAAAGCACTGACCAAGTCTCCTACTGTCATCTGGCCATTCATGATACCCTGAGAGCACAACACCATTGCTGTGGACAGAGCTGTACTAAATATAATACTTTGTCCAAAATTTAAAAACGCAAGACTTCTCTGAGTTTGCAGGGCAGCATCTTCATATCCTGGCATAAGCAGCAGAATCAGCACAAGATAAACAGCTAGTATTCTTGCTAAATGTAAAAGTTGTCGAAATTAAGATAAATCTGTTATCCATGCTAAACAGCTAGCAAAGTTGACTTACTTTTAAGGAACTTGTCATACTTTTCAGCCTCATAACCTTCATTGTTAAAATATTTAACAGTCTGGAACCAAACAGAAACTCTGTCAAAAGTTCAATTCAAGCAGAAATGAAAATATAAATAAAAGATGAAGTTTTACCTCATAATTTATCAGAGAATCAATGGCCCTTGTGCTAGCATCGTTATCAGCTTTGTTCATAGCCTTTCTAAATTTAGTTCGCCACTGGATAAAGTAAACCACAACGTGAGCACATAATCCGACACCAGAAAGGTTTATAACAAAATAATGACAAAGAAGAGACTCTTTCTACAAGGAGGACTTCACACCTATCAGAACTAGAATGAATTTCTCAGCCTATGCAAAGAGCTGATACCATTACGATAAGAGAAGCTTTGTAACTAGTTCAAGCACATAGTTGCCACTGAAACGAGACTACCGAAGAAGAGTGCGAGGTACCTGTGTTACAGTTAATGTGAAAGCGATATATGCTCCAACAGAAAGAGAAGTAATCCAAGCAAAAGGAGCTCCGAAATTGTATGCTAGTATACCTGATACCATAGATATCTGGAAGATGCATATTAATTAGACTAACAAAAAAACAGCAATCCAAACTAGAAAGAATCAAGACAAGCATTACCTCGAGAATGGTAGGAAGAACATTAAAAACCATAGCTGAGAGAATAAAATTGATTGCACGGCTACCACGATCAATAATTCTGTTCAAACCACCTGTTTCTCGACTAGACATGAGAGCAAACAAGTAATGATATGATAAACTGTAAAGACTCAAACTATTCAAAAGATTAGGAGAAGAGAGAGGGGTACCTTAGGTGATAACGAAGGTCAAGATCATGTAAATGCGAGAACACCTGCAGAGGCAATACATAACAGGTATTGGTACAACAGGACACACAAGATTATTAAGAGTAACATCAGCACACCTTTCTAGAAACAGAACGTATTGTGCGGAGAGCTACTTTGGAGAAGACAGCAGTACGAAGCTCTGCAATGATGATGAAAGTAACAAGACCAAGAGTCAAAAGTCCATTCATTTTTTTTATTAGTAACAGAGCTATTGAGAGGAATGTTACCATTAAAAGCAGAAGACCCGGTACGAGCAATGCCATATCCAATGAGAACAGCAGAAGGAGTAGCAAAAGCAGCAACAAGAGAAGGGTTTGCAGCTAAGAAGTCCGACATAGAGTCCCCTGTGCCAGTAGCCGAACCGAGCCAATCAACAGCCAGCTTGAAAAGGAAAGGGACCTGAACGTTCAAGACCTTAGCCCCCACGAGAAAGCCCAAGGCAGTGATGACCCTGAAGCGAAACTCTGGGTTGTCTTTCATCCACAAGTATCCGGCAAGCGTGCGGAGGATCTTCATGTCGGCCATAGCCGACTCTGACCCCGGCGATGCCTTTTTGATTTGCTTAGACTTGTTGGCCTCTTGGTCGGGTTTAGGAGTCGAAGTGGAGAAGAGGAGGCGTCCGTTAACCATGGAGTTTCGATGAAGGAGACGAATTGGGGAGTGAGATGGGGAGGGATCGGAGAGGAAGGCATTGATGGCAGGAGATGTCTGAATTGAGTTACGTCTGGTGAAGCTAGAGAAGCCATGGTGATGATGAAGAAGATGATGATCAGAGTGAAGACGGTTGGGAAAGGGTGGAGCTTTTGGTTGAGTTCGTAGATAAGCGTGGCGGAGTAGGAGGCTGGGAGCAGCTCTAAGGAGCCGAGATCCCCTCGACATACCTTCTTGTCCGACACGTATTTTCCGACAGTTTTGTTCCGGTGATTCCAAAGGTTCTGTCTTTAGCTCTATTTTCTCTTACAACCGAGCTATTGATAATAAATGGGCTTTTAAGAATCAAAGCCCATTAATATAACTGACCCTTTGCAGAAATTGCAAAACTAGCTGCAGAAGAGTAACTTACTCAACCACCAATGGAGCTTACAGTTTCTAGTTTTACATCTTCTGCAAGTGGAGCAATATTCTTCACATTGTAAAATTTGAACTCTGTGCTTTCCACATGGTAATTATAAAGACCCGTGTATCCCCATGAAGTAGTTAAAGAGAATTTTCACACTGATTTGTCACAAATGAATGAGCGAGATTGATGGGACACACACACAAATACATAACTTATAAATACCTGTGTATCCCATGGAGTAGTAGTTAAAAGTGTAATTTTCAGTCTTCACACTGATTTGTCACTTGTCACAAATGAATGAGCAAGATCAACGGGACACACACAGATACAGAACTTTGATCAAAGAGGAAGAAATCATACATAACTCTTGATTGATCAAAAAACATATGCAGCTAACCAAATAGAAACAGCTCCTTAATCGTTTCTGGTCACTAGACTTAACTGAGTTGCAACATATTTGTAGTACACGGAAATACAAGAAGCTCAGTAATATAAACTAGAAAGCACGCTTAAGACAAAGATAGATTCCGACAATGACCAAAAAAAAGGAGAAAGTACTATGCTACAGATTCTTGTTTTGCTTTAGGCAAGAAGGTTTCCCACCAACCAGGTTCATACTTGGGGTACGGCGCCACCCAATTCTTAGGTTTATCAAACTCAAGAGTTGTCGGAGTGAAGGCCAAGGCTTCATCAAGAGAGGTGGCTTCAAAGGAATCGGCTAGAACTCGATCCAACCTTAACTTCATGAACCTGCGTCATAACACAAAAACATGTCGGAAAGAGGAACAAAGGATGTAACTTTATAAAAGAGAGAGACTTGGGGGAGGATCAAAAGGGGTCACACTAACGTGATCCAGGGACCATTGGTGGAGACAAGAGCGACGGCAGGGCGACGGAGCCTTTGAGTGATCTTGGGGAACTTTTCGAGGAACTTAGGCTCGATGACGAGCCAGAAGTCTAGCTCTTTCTCATTCTCTCCGTAGTATCGAAGACGTTCGAACAGTTGCTCCTGAAAGTGTTCCTCTTCGTCGAGCATGAACTTGGCGTTCGCAACCAGGAAGTAGTACTTTGTGCTCTCTCCCTACAAACAATCATCGATAAAAAGTATAAGGCTTTGTTTGGTAATCAAGAATGAGAAGAGAGAAGAGAAAACCTTAGTATCAGACTGTTGTTCAACGGAGGTGGCAGCTGTTCTGAAAGAGGAGGAGGAGAATTGTGATGATAGAGACAGAGGCTGTTGCGGAGAGAGATGGAGCTTCTTCGTCAGCTTAGGAAGAAGGGAAGATGATACGAGAAGGGGATTAGGACGGCAAGCGGCGGCGGTAGGCACCGCTACGCCCAATGCTCCGGTGAGGCTCCACATTTTCTGAACTGGAGTGTGTTTGATCGAGGCAGAGGAATCTGGAAAAATCTTATCTTTTTATCTCTCATCATCCTCTCTCAACAGTTTTTAATTTATTAAAATAATTATATGGGCCAGACCCAATAAGCGGTTATGGGCTTATGTAGCCCATTAGGAAAAAGGGGGAAAGGTGTAACAGTGACTCAAATGGCGATGGAGGCGGAGCCGAGATGCTGAAGCTACAACTAAGCGGGAAGGCGATCTTGTCCACTGTTCGTTGTCGGAGACAGGCAAAAGTAAGCGGGCAGGCGATCTTATCCAGTGTTCGTTGTCGGAGACAGGCAAGTTCTTAAACGATTCAACATTATCTCTACTGTATAAGTCCGAACGATTGAATTGTCAGTGTCTTGATTTGATGCAGATGACGACTTCTTCTTCTTGTTCTTCCTTCGTCTTTGGTTCGTACAAGATCGATCCTCGTGAAGTGTTCTACGCAACTCATCTCTCTTACGCCATGGTTAATCTCCGTCCTCTTCTTCCGGGTATGTCTCCTTCCCTCCAATCACTCATCCCCATTTCTTCTTCTTCTGACATTAGTTTTTTTTTTTCTTCTTCTGACATTGTTTTTTTTTCTTTTCCAGGTCATGTTCTTGTCTGTCCAAGACGCCTTGTGCCTCGCTTTACTGATCTCACAGCTGATGAGACCAGCGATCTGTGGCTTACTGCTCAGAAGATTGGCTCTCGGATTGAGACCTTCCACAATGCATCTTCTCTCACATTAGCCATCCAAGTTACTAAAATCTCTTCCTTTTTTTTTTACTTTTTAATTCATTCTTGATTGTTTGTGTGAATCTGAAATGATTTGGATTGGAATGGTGGTTTCGTGATAATTGTATAGGATGGTCCTCAGGCGGGACAGAGTGTTCCTCATGTGCACATTCACGTCTTGCCTCGTAAAGGTGGTGACTTTGAGAAGAATGATGAGATCTATGATGCAGTAAGTCTCTGTCTTTTCATCACATTGCTAGCTTTGAGTTTTTAGAAATGTCTATAATCGTAGTGGTGTCTTGTTGTAGATTGATGAGAAGGAGAAGGAACTGAAGCAGAAGCTTGATCTTGACAAAGACCGTGTTGATAGGAGCATTGAAGAGATGGCTAACGAGGCTTCTCAGTACAGGTCTCTTTTCGATTGCTAGTTTTAATCTAATAAGCTATCCATTGGCTTTGATGCCTTTTAAATAAGATCATTGTGAAGAAAGTCCCTCAAGTTGAGGTTGATATTAGAGACTTCAATTCAAACTTGTAATCTCTTTCTTATGCCACATTATCGAAGCATTTTATTAGAATCAACTATTTGTCCATTTAGTTTGATGAGTTGCAAAAGAAAAAAAAAAGTAAGCTAATCTTTTTGTTGTCCACAACTTACATTAAATACTTGAACAGATCAAGGGAAGAGATGTATAACAATAAAATAATGTCACATAAGATATGAACCAAACAATAAGCTAAGAACCATTTGTTGGATCTTCCCCTGTACCTGGACCATCGTGATGGTCCTCGTCATGATATATGTTCTCAGCCATTTGCCATATCTGGAGTATGTTGTCCTCAGATACACTGGACACAACCCATTCTTCACAAGGGTTCCACGAGAAATCTGAAACTTTGCTGGTGTGACCACCATGGATAAACAGCAGCTCCGGTGGGCCGTCCTCTGCATCCTCTGCTGTCTGTTCCTCGTTGATCCTGTCATAAGACACCCCCAAACACATTAATTATTGCTCCTTCATGACGAAACAAGGCCAAGCAACAAAGTCTACTGCTCAAACCTGCTAACGTCCCAAACCAGAAGCCTTCTACCAAGGCAACATGAGGCTAAGATAGTCTCGTTGTTTGGGTTCCAGCCAACTTGGAAAACCTCTTCCCTGGAATTCAAAGCAAATAATATCGGTTAGCAATGATGTGTTTACTTGAGCTAAATTACTTCTTAGATACATATAATATGTCTCAGAGTAAAATGCTCTCACTTATGGCTATCAAATGTGTGAAGAGGGATGGCTAGCTTCCTTAGATCGAATAATTTAACAGTCTTATCAGTTGACCCTGTTGCCAAGATCCACTCATTAACTGGATTGAAAGCTAAGCAGTTAGCCTGAGGCATTTAGAAAAAAAACAAACAAGCTTGTTAACCAAAAAGACCAGGTTACTAACGAGAACCAAGCAGAGTAGCATTAGGATCAATGTTTTTGTCTTAAAAGTTAGTTTACTGCAAACGCACCTCCATGGAGTGAGCTTCCACAGACTGTACTGGTTCACTGGTAGATGGAGAGCGCAGATCCCATATATGAAGGTATTGATCATCTCCAACGGATCCAAACAGGTGTTCATGTTTCTGATGCCAAGCAACATCTTCCACAACGCCTTCATGAGCCTAAAAGTCAAACAACTAATCAGTAAGGAATACATACGAATCATACATTATCTCTATCTATATACTTTCATTATCTCACCTTCTAAATGAAACAAAACAATAGTCAAGAGGGACATGAATCAAAGCATACCTTGAAGATCCGCTGAGCATCAAGAACCGTGCTTGTAGGAGTGCCGCTAACATCCCACAAGCAAACCTGAGAGTCATCAGAACCGCTGATCAAATGCCCTTCCTTGTACTTACTCCAAGACAGCCCATACCCTTCAGAGCTATGCCCCTTAAGCCTCAAATCAGGATTGCAAACTCCATCAAGCGCCGGCTTAGACGGGTGCTTGCTGTAATCAAACAGATACACCTCCGCACTAACCGTCTTGGTAGCAATCAAGAAAGGGTTCTGAGGCATGTAACGAGCTCGATTCACCTCACCTTCGTGAACAATCTGCTGGATCACTTGCACCTAAACACACACACACACACAAGCAAAGCAATCGACTTTCTCATCAATCCAACTCGCTAAAACCCTAATTAACCTGAAAGATCGTACCTTTCCGGAGGCGCAGCCGAACCCACCAAACTCTGAGCGATCGTCGTCGTATTGACGCGCTTCGCCTTCGGTGTCGTCGAGGGGAAGCTGAGCCTGGGCAATCATGAGGTAATTGGGCTCGTTGTCGGAAGTGTGGGTGCCGAGAATCATCTTCTGGACGGAGTAGTTTTGGCCGGAGGGCTCGTCGCGGTCGGGAAGCCACNTCGGGGAGCCATTCGACGGTGAGGGAAGGCCACTCGAGAGCGTGGGTGATGACGAGGTCGTAGAGGAAAGGAGTGTTCTTCTTCCAGATCTTGTAGTCTTCGTTGATTATACGCTCCTCGATCTCCCCTCGCATCTCCACGTCGTCTTTCGCCATTTTTTTTTCCGGGGAGGCTATTAATTTCGTATTCCCGCCACAAAGCAGATGACAAAAAAAAACCCTAAAGGAGAGAGATCTCTTTCTCTGTCGTTCACTCCTATATAGTGGTGGGAAAGAAGATGAAGTAGGAGGAAAAGGAATCTGTTGCTCCGTAAATTAGGAAAGAAATCTGATGAGCTTAATTTGGAAAAGCCCATCTAAAGGCCCATTTAATAAACTTGCATGTACACCCAAAGTATAGAAGTTAAACGAAAAAGAGATCAAATGAGCCTATTTTGTAAAAAAATGCTCATTTAACAATTTAACAGTTTCACTAGATAGAGTGAGCCTATTTTATGTGTGTGTTTTTATAATAGTTTTTTATATTTCACTTTTACAGAATAAATATTTTACTATTACTAGTATTTTTCATTTATTAATTTTAAAATCAAAAATAAAAATCTAAAACAATCATTCTTATTTTTCAAAAAAAACTGAAATCTACTGTAAACTCAAAAACTAGAAATTTGAAAAGTGGTATCAAACATGTGGTAGAATTGAAATTTTCGAAACTAAAAATTAAAAACTAAAAACTAAAAAACCAAAATCCAAAAACTAGAAACTAAAATCTTAAAACTAAAGAAATAATCGTCACCTTAATGTTTTCTATCTCTGTTAAAACAATTTTGTTTTTTCTCACCAATTTAATCCTACATCTTCCATATGTTTATGCAGTTACTCATACATATATGTCCTTACACATATCTATGCAATGCCAAAGCAAATAATGACGCCATGGATATGGACATTTATTGCATCCTCACTCGCGCACAGACACACACCTCTCACTCTTTTTCCTCAGTTCACTTTTTCAGAGTTATCTTTCTTTTGAATGTTAGGTTCCAACTGAGCTCCAAAGTCATGAGAGTTACATTCTCGTTGATCGTATGCTCTTAAAGGCAAGATACTTTCCAAGCAAGTTTGGAGGATTTTACAGACTCCAAACAGTTTAATGATCTTAAAGGCAAGATATTTTCCAGATGGAAATATATTAACAGCAAAACTCAAGACAACAGAAATCATTACTTTTTGGAAAAGAACTTCTCAAGAAGGAAATGAGAATATTAACTAGTAAAGGGGATACTACTCGTATGTGGCATGACCCATGGCTTCATGTACATCCGCCAAGACCACCAAGATCCAGGAATGGTACAATGTCATTTGATATGGTTCAATCATATTTTAAGTAGAAACAGAGGAAGCTGGGACGTAGACAAGGTCATCAATGAAGTACATCCAGATGATGTTGATAAGATATAAACAACAAAGATAAGTTCAAAGGCAGAGGTAGATCTACTGGGACGGAGTTATAATGATAATGGTATTTATAGTGTCAAGTCTGGTTACTGGCTTGCAACGCATCTACCAGAATATGTGGAAGGTCCGGTGGCGTATGGTGATGAGCAAATCAAACAGAGGATTTGGAAAACAGATACTCCATCAAAGCTGAAACATTTTATGTGGAAGTTCATGTCCAAGGCTCTTGCAACTGGCTCCAAATTATTAAGAAGACATGTAGTCAGAGATGGGCAATGTAGGAGATGTTTAGATCTGGAAACAGAAAAGCACATTTTTTTATTGTCCTTATGCTCAGCAAATATGAAGGAGATCAGGTATATCGAACAACATCATTAATAGTTCATCTGCTACTTTACAAGAGAAGATCGATGTCTGTTTACAGTTTTCATCATCAACAAGACTCACACATTATTCGAATCTTGCGATTTGGAGAATCTGGAAAAGTAGAAATCTACTCATATTTCAACATCGAGGAGTTTATTGGGAAAAGATTATACAACAAGCGCAGGGAGATGCTCGAGGATGGAAGACATACAGTACCGATAAAAAGAGTGCGTCTACCAGGAATGATAGGCGCAACACAAAAACGTCTGGAGAAAACCCTATATAGGTTAGATCAAATGTGTGGATGGATCATATAGACCACAACTAAACACAAGCTCGGCAGGATAGGTAATCAGAGACGAGAAAGGAATTTTCAAAGGGACGGGTCAGGCTGCTGGTGGACAAGTCAATAATGTATTGGAGTGTGAAATGCAGGCTCTTATTATGGCTATGCAACATTGCTGGAGTCAGGGGTACATAAGGATACAATTTGAGGGTGATAGTAGTAAGTTGATCAATATCCGCAACAATGAATGTATTCACTTTGCTGGATACAATTTGATTCAAGAGACTAACTGGTGGAAGCAGCAATTCAGTGATATAACTTTCAGATGGGTTGGAAGAGAGGGGAATCAAGTAGCTGACTGCCTAGCAAAACAGAGAATCGAGAATAATAGGATGTTTGTATCACATTTCTATGTTCCAAATTTCATATCTCATTTGTTACACTATGATCATGTTCGATCACAATCATAATAAAGAAAAAGTTGAGTTAAAAAAAGTAAATATATAATATAAAAATAATATTACGCTAAACATATTTCTGAAATAATATATAGTTATACCTTTTAAGTATTTCTAAATATTTTTAAGAAATGGTATGTCACCCTATTTCTGATGCAGTTTAATTAACTACTGTTGGTCCATTGTAAATTCCAAACAATATTTATTGTAATATTTTAAACTATTGAACAACAAATGGTTTATAGTTATGGAAAATGTGCATTAATATATAATTCTAAACGAATTACAGATAATTACAGCCTGATATTGGACTGCTTATATTTAAACTTTCGCGGTTTCCCGTCGATAGAGGTCTGAAATTCATACAACTGCCCAATGATTTAAAGCAGAGAACATTAATTCAAGCAAGAATATACCCTTTATTGAAACATATTCATGGAAGATGCCAACTCTTCTGAATCTCTCTTAACCTAATCGAATGATTCCACCATCACCATCGTCATTTTCCTATGAGATGCTCCACTTTTTGTTGACATATAAAATCTTAATAGTTAAGAGATAAAGAGCTTCAAAGAGAAGGGATATGTGCTCAACCAACATAGAAGACAAAATTAGTCCTGTTCGTTCAAGGGACTAAAATTTGTTCGTAATATTCTTCTGTACTGGTCGCTTCAAAGGCTACCGGCCATCGACGATGAATCATATATTACATTAACTATTTGTATTGAAAGCCTAAAAATAACAGCCAAATGATCAATTATTAAATTAACTTCCCCCGAGTCTTTTCCGTGGAAGTCTCTTCATCCTATATAAATGACAGCCAAGGACGTGTATACTCAGCTCACATCACCAAAACATTCAAAAACGAAGAAGAAGATGAGATAAGTTGCTAAAAAAAGAAGAAGATGAGACAAATTACAGAAGAAAATAAGAAGATGATACAAACCCCAAAAGCGGATCCACCACACAAAAAAAGATCTAGATTTTTTTCAAGAATTGCAACAATGGAAACTTCAGTGTAGCCTCCAGTTGTTCTTGAAACTCCCATTGTTGCAATTCTTGAAAATATCTATACTTTATTTTGTTGTGGATCCGCTTCTGGGGTTTGTATCATCTTTTTCTTTTCTTTTGTTGCAGAACTTACATTACGAACATTTCATAAAAATACAAACTACAAATAATAGATCAAACACCAAGACTAAATATAAATACCAGTGTCTTCGTTAAAAACAACATGTCAACAAATACATACAGTAAATTAATAACAAACGTTAACTCAAAATATTTAATGGCCCATGATTAAATGATCCTTATAACGTAGAAAAAATAGTCAAGAAATAAAATCCCAAATACTCGCCATCTATAAGAAACTTATCTATAACACCATATCATATGTTAAGTATTTAATGTATGACTAATGAATTTATTTTAATAAAAAAGTTAAAGTATTTATTTTTGGTACCTATAAGTAATTGATAAAGAAGAGAAATTGATAAAACCAAAATATGTATTTTCCCGTCAAAACCAAAATATCTCGTTTTTTTTTGAACAAAATATATCTTATTTTTCCACAAAAACAAAAAATCTTATTTTTCCGTCAAAACCAAAAATCGTTGTTTTCCGCTAAAACAAAAAAAATCTTTTTTTTTTCCGCCAAAACCGCAAAAATCGTTAATTTGGAAATAATTATAATGTAAATATATTAGACTAAATAATCAAATATATTATTAAGTCAACACAAGAGTATTTTTATAATTTATTTACTGAACTAATTCGGATGGAAATAAAAAAAGAAACCAATATAAAATCTATTTGGATGGGCTATCTGAAATGACAAACAAACAGTCACAAAAATCTAAATGGATCATCTGAATAAATCATACAAATGAATCATCTATATGAAGATGACAAATGGTGAAACAAACAACCCCATATTATTTCTCCAACATTCTAGAACTAGTTACCATAAATCATTATTTGTAATATTAATTGTGTTATTTGGTAATTTATATTTATTATTTCTATTTACCTTTTATTTTAGATATGATTAAAATAAATAACTAATAAACGTCAATAATCAATCAAATTATAACTATCTTTTAAAACTTAACCTATTAACAATACATAAGAAAAAAAAACAATTAGGGAGGTGTATTGAACTGAGAGTTCTAGGTGTTTTGTATTAAATTGTCAAATCAACTGTTATTCAAACATGAATTTCAAAAACTCATTTAAAATCCACTGTTATTGAACTTGACATTTCATAAAGTAATTTAAAATCTACTGTTATTGGAGATATTTTAAGTTTTGGAGTTTTAAAGTTTTCAAGTGATTTTAGAGTGTTTGGTTGGATTTTCTTAGTTAAAAAAATTAAAACTCAAATCACATGGTTTTAGGTGAGATTCTAGAGTTGTTTAACTCAAATCACTTTAATCTCTACAATTTGTTAAAATCATATCAAAGTTCATTAAAAATCAAATCACCTTAAATTTTAGATTGAATACACCCCCCTTAATGACTTCTCAATTATATAGCATGATTTATCTCTTTAAAACCAAGGATAAATTTGGTTAAGGCAAACATACAACATGTATTAGGAAAATTGTAGTCTAAGTAATTTCTCTCATAAGTTTTTCAAATCACAAATGACACTTTCTTACTCATTTTTATTTAGTGTTTAATATAAATCTTAAATGGGTTAAACAAACAATTTATTCCTTTAAACATATCTATGTTAACTAAATCTGATTAATTAATAAGAAAAAAATATTTTTAATTTATAAATAGCGAAATGCTGTTATTTTAGGCAACATACTTAATACTAATCATAGATTAAAATAAAATATTTTATTTGTATAAAATTTGTTAAATTTTTATCATTGTACATTTTAAAAGTTTATTAGACCGCAAAATATACATCTCATTAAATATCATTTCTTAATTAATATAATTTTAAATGAATTACCATATAATTTTATGTTTTATATGTATAAATATTTTAATCAATTCTAAAAGTGATAACTTATCTATGCTATCACATTGTCACTGGAAAATGATGAGAATTTTTTTAAATTATATATTTGACTGTTTTAAACATTTTAGCACATTTATACATATATATATATGTATATATATATAGAGTGAATGTGTGAGTTTAATTAATATTATTAGGTTTACATTAATTAGTTTTCTCGATATATGATTTATTGTTTTCACTACTAATATAAATATATTATAATCGTTTTCATAATTGTGTATGTAGTATCGTATGTATTTAAAATGTTATATTAAACAATTAGTAATATGATAAATATTATAATTAACATGTAATACAAATAACTATGCGTAAAAATAAACATCTGCACAGTTGTATATATCAAGATCTAGTTGCAATTAAAACAAAAGATATACAACAATATTTCCAAAAGAAAATTGGACAAATGGAGAGACAACCCGCGCGCTACTCAAGAGACTTGGTGAGTTTCCAGACGAAGCTGGGTGCCATGTGCTACTCCAAAAGACAATCAATACTGAGGAAAGTTTTCTTATTATATGCAAAAGCAGCCACTCTGCCTCTCGTACCATTTTGAAGAACGGAATGAGAACGGACGTTGAAGTAAATCAAATGACATTGCTTATTGCAACCAGCTAAACCCACAAGAAAAGTTTTGACCATACATGTATGTATATGATGTATTTGTATTTATTGCTTTCTAGTTACATTATTTTATACCCCCTCCTTGTTTTACAAGTTAGCTTTGCCGTAAGGTGACACTGCTGCCATTAACATCCCACTTTTCATGTTGTCTGCAAACAACACGGGATTGAGCCTAACAGCCTACTCAGCTTCGCCGGTCCATTCCAGTCCATCTAAAAGAAAATAACAAGAAGCAATTTTTCAAGCAGCGGTTCCTTCCTCCAGTGTCTCCTTGATTTCTTTGTCTAATCCACTTATTTTTGTTTTCTCCTTCTTAACTTGTTCCTCCAAGGACAAGGGCTTCCTGCTTTCTTTATCTACTTCACTTGTTTTTGATTTCTCCTCTTCAGCTTTCTTCTTAGCTTCTGCCTCAAGTTGTTTTCCGTTTTCTTCTTGCGCACGGTTGAACAGTCTTACAAAGTTTAGAAGGGTCGACACCACTGCAATTACCATTATGTTAGATTCAAACAACTTTGAAGAACCTTGTTTCACATAAAGCCACATATCTGGTATATGCATACCTTGTTCAAATGGGCACTTAGCTGGGTCTTCACCAAAGTAGAGAATTAAGCCATCCACGTTACGTCCCTGCGTTACATAAATATATTTATTCTGACCAAGTTCTCAACTAAAGATAGAGGAGCAGGTTATATATCAAATGTACATTGGATTTTAGTGACATACCACTCCAGAATAGAGTGAAGCCAAGGACCTTACTTCTGCTTCCGCATAAAGAAGGAACTCTTTCAATATCTGTGAAACAGATAAAAAAAGAAGACCATATATGATATATTTGATCAAACAAAAATGCAATGAATCAGTTATCATCTGCCTAACTATGCAGCTGCATTGTCAACATATTTGTTGCCTGTTAATTGTTAAAGAGCTCATGCCAATCAGATTAACTAGCCATATAATTCCAGGATCACATCCAATACTGACTACACTACACAGCCTACCTTACTTTATCATGAGACTTGATTGTTCTCCCAGTTAACAGTATGCGTTTCTTATGTACATTTACATCTGGACATTTTTTTTGTTTCCTATGAGAAAGCCTAGAAGACGGAACTATTGATCGAACAAAGATACCTTGTTAAAGTTGTGTGAGATTGGGCCATCATTTTCGGACAAGGAGAGTTCTTGTACGACTTTCTCCAGTCCCTTGTTTATAGCTTGCATCTCCTCAGCCAAAAACTTCAGTTGTATCTGTATCAAAGTTCAGGAAACTATTAACACGGTTTTCGAATTTATTACCAAACAGCACATGAAATGTAAAAGCTAAGTACCTTTGTTGAAGGCTCCAGTGCGGATAAATCTTTTGTGAAATCTAAAACTTCTGGCATTTTCTCAGCAAGGATCTGCAGAGAATCCATCAGAATATAAGTTTCTCTTTATCTAGTGTATCCACATAGCTAAAGAAGCATTATAGGAGCTTACCTTGCACAGATAGTGCATCAGTGTCATACGGTTATTACGCGCCCGGGTTTCACTGAGCTTTGGCAGACTGTCCAGCTTAAACCCCACCGCAGCACCTAGAGAGAAAGTACATTCAGCGGAGGCTAAAAGATCTAACCTATATTTTCTGCGTTCAATTTGCAAACTCACCTCTAGCCGTCCCCTGGTTTAGCGCGTTTCCAAGGGACAAAATTGTCTGCATTATTCTTTTGAATTTCTCAGAATTCTTTATCTGATGAAAAGAGAAACAATAGAGCATTCGTGAGATATGTTTAATCACGTTGGGAGACCACTTATATGACAAGTTGAGTCAGACTTACCTGTTCTGCTGCGGAGTTCACAACACCTAGACTATTCTTGAGTTCAGAGATCTAAAAAAAGTGTTTACTAGAGACCATTAGTACTAAAACGAAAGCTCCGCATAATCGTAATGAGTAGAGAATGATTTTTCAAACCTGAGAACGGAACTGAATTTTGAATGAGAATACCCTGAGCTTTGTTTCTACTCGTGGGACTTTCATCATCTCTAAGAAGAACTGTCCCAAAAAAAAAATTCAAGATGTATCTATGGTGTTATCACACTAATGGCTACTCCAATAAAACCACAAAATTGTTTCAAAGTTTTGTACCAGCTCGCATTTTCCAAGCTTGTCCACGTCACCAGTGTAACCCTGCAAACCAAGCATAAAATGAAGATAAATCAGAGGAACATTCAAAAAGGTGGATCACAA
>OVBX01001760.1:0-23142 GCA_900406325.1 Erucastrum elatum | reverse complement strand
TTTTTTTCTCATTACTTTATTGTCTTTTCTTATTATAATGCTTTTAAGATTTATGGTCCCACGAGTTACTTTTTCATTCCACTTGCGGGACTCTCTCACTCGCGGTCTCCCTCTCTTTATTAAATATTTTAAAACTTAGCACGAATCTCTCCTTCCTCTCATACCACTCTTCTTTGAACACATGTCCTTTTTTTAATTCTCCAACTACTATTCAACCTTTTTTTCATGAGCTTCATTTGGCAATTTTAAAACTGATTTTTAATGTAATTGAATATTTTATCGTGAAAATTTATATAAATGTATTATTTACGTTATATGTATTATGGGTAATAAAAAAATAAAATTGTGTAAATGAAGTTTAAAGAAAATTATGTATATTTCTCAATATTTAACGATGTTTTGAAGAAAAAAAATAAAATTGTGTTAGTCAATAATGTGGGTTGTGTAACACGTATTTGGTTATTTAAAACACCTAATTTGATACAAAACTAAACTTCCATGAATATTGGTATAAAACAAATATGTAAATACAATTTAAAGAAAATTATGTGCATTTCTCAATATTTAACACTGTTTTGAAGAAAAAAAATATTAAAATTGTGTTAGTCAATATGTGGATTGTGTAACACGTTCTTTGTATATTAAAACACCTAATTTGATAGAAGACTAAATTTTCATGTACATTGGTATAAAACAAATATGAAAATTAAGTTTAAAGACTATTCTATATATTTCTGTTTGTTTTCATATTTTAAAGCAAAATAATATATTAAAATGGTGGTAGAAGATATTGTGGGCTGTACAATAGTCTCGTGGTCCGTTAAAAGGGTTAAAAACAATGGAATGAAAATTTATGGGAACAACTGAAATTACTAGTATTACTAATGTGAAACATGTATTACTATATTACTGGATCAACTATGTATTAGAGTTCTTGAACAACTTAGATTCTGTAAAATTTTAACTAATAATAATTTTATTTTTATTTTCAGGGAAACCTATGGCCTCTCCTATTACAATTATATGTTTTGACTACGAAGGAAGTTACATCAAGGATGAGGCTGAGATAAGATAAAACAAATATGTCTGATACTGTGAGATTTGTGGCAAAATGTCAAGGAGTCAAAGAAGATTGCNGCAAAATGTCAAGGAGTCAAAGAAGATTGCAAATAGTATTTGCGAGCAGAAAAGCTTAATAATTCAGATATTTGCGAGCAACAAAGCCAAAAAAGGTTACTATGAGCTACTATGTGTAATATGAACTGCTAGGTACTTTTATGGACTACTACGTACTACTTTGTACTATCTAGGAACTAGCTTAAAATACCTCGAATTACTATGTATTATGCATGTTTATAGGAACTTTTGTTTTTGTCTTATTATTTATTTTTTCAGAAGACGTATCTCATATATTATGTGATTATATGTTCATATATATGTTTAATTGCCAAATTAGACATAAAAGCTCTTCAATTTTCAAGTTGGCAAAAACTTCTCATTTTCATTGAAAACATCATTCTACTTCTATACTAGTGTCTTGATGGGAAGACCATAATGGGATAAATTTCACAAAATACATAATTTCTGAATTTGTTTTATGTCAATATGTTACATACAATCTAAAACTGTCTAATTATATCAGTATTACTAAAAACTTAATTTAATAACGTTATATTACTAAAAAATGTTGTAATTTGGAAAAGTAATACTGTGAAGAATGGAATATTACTACTACCTTGAGTACTACTAAGAGTAATATAAATATTATTTTACTCTTTACTTTTACACATTTTTAAACATGTGCCATAATTTGTTTTCAAAGTGTTGATAACGTGTTACACGTTTAAACATGTGTCACATGTTTCTTTTGTTTTTATTTTTTTCTTTAAACTGTTGACAATGCATTTTTCTTAGTAATACCTAATAAACCCGGTAGTAAAAATATGTATTCTTAAGGTTTTTTAGTGACTAAAACCCTCAACTGTTTTTGAATCGTAAAATAAACACCCAACTATATTTTTAATGTTTTAAACCTCCAACTTACAAATTGTTAACGTTTGTCATCCTCCGTATATAATTCTGTAACAAAAGGTGACTTACACTAACGATTCATAAGTTGAGGGTTTAAAACATTACTAAAATTGTTGAGGGTTTTTATGATTCAAAAATAGTTGAGGGTTTCAATCATTAAACACACATTTCTAAAAAAATTGATTTAAGAATTTTTTTTCTAACTATCAAATATATTTTTATTAACTAAGAACACTTTAGCTTAGTCAATATGAATGTAAACTAACAGTGGGACTATATAGTATCTTAACTGAAGAAAAAATATTACTGCAAAGTCATTTAAAAATGAATTTTATTTATGGAATTATGCGAATTCCAAGTAAGAAATATTTGATTAGCAATTGTTATGAGATAACTAAAAGAAGATTGGGACACAAAGACCAATTAGTAAATATATTTAGAGAATGAGTTAGGCCATTTGATGGTGATATCTAATTATGCCAAATATAAAACCCGCCATTAAGTGTTCGGCTTGGTGATAAGTCTTGAGAAATCCTATGTACGGACGCCTTGACGTGTTCAAAGATCTAACTCGGTTTTTACAAAAAAATATATATTTGATAATTAGAGTGTTTTTTTTCTTAAATCAATTTGTTTAAAAATGTGGGTTTAGTGATTAAAACCCTCAACTTTTTTGAATCATAAAATAAACCATAAACTATTTTTTTTATGTTTTAAACCCTCAACTTATGAATCGTTACTGTATATCACATTTCGTTACAGAATTATAAACGGAGGGTGACAAACGTTAACAATTTGTAAGTTGGAGGTTTAAAGCATTAAAAATATAGTTGAATGTTTATTTTGCGATTCAAATGTAGTTGAGGGTTTTAATCACTAAAAACCCTTTTATTAATACTTAGATATTCTTGTCATCAATTGAACCAAACCTGCTGCAAGAAAATCATACAACACAAAGCATCATACATAAGATATAGCATTCAAATTTTGCAGACCAAGAACCAACAAAACACAGCATCCTACATGAGTTCAAAATAAAAGCTGAGATAAATATTAAACACCCAAAATATTTTTAGCTGGTTGTCTTCTAAGCCTTTGTTCTAGGTTTCTTCTTGTGCTCTTCAATGTCATCGGTGCTAGCTTCAGTGAAAGCTGGTTGTTTTGCAGCTTCTTCTTGCGCTTCTTCTTGCCTCAATCCGAGTCTCTGTTTCAGCCTCTTCATCTTGAGTCTCAAGTTCATTTTTTTCAGCCTCTTCATCCTCTTTTTCTCCAGCTCGAGCCTCGGTTCCAAACTCAACCCGAGCCTAAGTCTTAACCTCTTCTTCAATCTCTTTAACTTCATTCATCTCAGCCTCTTTTTTAACCTCCTCTGGTTCTTTTTCTTTCTCAGGTTCTTTTTCTTTTTCAGCCTCTTCATTCTCTCTTTATTTGTCTTCTTCAGCATGTTGAGAGCATGTTGTTCTTCTACAGGAGAAATTTTGTTTTTGTAGACTTTCCCTTCTTCTTCTTAGTATTTTTTTCTCCATGCTTTCGTCTTGTCATTATTTCGATCTTCAGAATACCATGTAACAAATACCATTCAATCATAATTGAAACTGAAACAGGCTTCCAATGCTTAGCACTCAAACATTCAACACTAGCTCAATACAATCTCTAACTCACTTTGACATTTCCATATGTTCAAATTCAAACATTCACTCATTAATTCAATCTCACAAATTTTAAAAAAATTAACACTCAACCACTCAATTACCATAGACAAGCAATTTGGATATTTTTGTTTCACATATCCAACATTCAGTTTTATGTCATTACATTCCAAATTTTCACCTAAACAATTACACAAACACAAGTAATAAAAACTATAACCAAATCGCGTTCAATCAACATAGATAAATTCCTTCTCTTTCAAACCCTCTTTTATCCAAATCGTTCCCCATTCAAATTGCTTATATTTGACCATTTCAGTAGTCATTTAAGCATTCACACACATATTTGTATCCATTATTTTCGAACCCACATTACAAATGAACATAGAACTCAAAAGAAAGAAAAGATGAAATAAGAAAGTTACCCAGATTTTTGAGAACGAGGAAGATGGAATAGAAGGTTTCCGTTACAAATAAAATTGAAGGCTTTTATAAGAGATGTGCACTTGATTTCAGATTGGTTCAAACAAAGAGAAGAAAATGTGATTTCGTCGATTAGGGTTTCCACCAAAAAAAAGGGGAGTCTGGGGAAGGACGTCATGAGTCTAGGAGGAGAAGGAAATACTCTGATTAGGCTAGAGTATTATGTTAGGTTTAATTGTAGTTTTGTAGGTTTATTAAGGGTAGTTTAGTAACATTTCTGTATTTAAAAGACAAAGAAAACTAAATAATTTGTTAAGTGGGACAAATAAGAATACACCATAGAGGTACTAGGGTAAATAAAAATAAAGTCCAGATATAGTTTCAAAATAAAGAATATCCGTTCAAAAATACTTCCAATTCTTTAGTTGCTAGAAAAATTATAAAAACCAAATCATTTTATTATTTGCGAATACGCTGAAACCGTTATAAGCTTATTGGCTCAATATTTCATAATGTGAGAGTAAGCTAAAAATGCTGAGGTGCCTTTTTTTCATTCGCCCTTCGCCTTTAGTTACTGAATTAATTTTTAATTAAATCATACATTTATCTTATTGGCTGATCATCTTGCTAATCTCTTTTTAATTTCCTTCTGGTTAACCTTTCTTAAACCGTCTCTAGACCATTGCTAATCTTTTTCTAATTTCCAAAAGATTAGCATTTCTTAACCCTTTTTTAATCACACCATTTTGTCAATCTCGGTTCATCTTAAATCTCTACGTTTGTTGGTTTTGTGTCTCGGTTTGTCTATCCTCTATTATCATTTCATCGGTTTCTGTCGCTTCACACTTCGGTTTGATACATCACAGTTCGTTCAAATGATGCATTTTATGTACTTTTATACAATGGTACATGTGTTCTACATTTATGCACATAACAAATAGATATGGGGAAAGAGAGAAACCCTGTCTCAAGCCTCTTTTAATTTGAAAGTAACCCGCAAGCTCCACATTCACTTGTACAGAAAAAAAAAGGAGTGGTTATGCATAGCTTTATCAATGAATAAATCTGCCTCGGACTCCTAATTCCTCTAGGCTCAGAAGTACAAAATCCCATCACACATAATCAAATTCCTTCGAGATGTCAATCTTCATCACACATCTAGGAGATACAGCATCTTTATGATAATCCTTAGCCAACTCTGATGCTAATAAGAGAATCTCCATCAGAAGTCTTCCTTTTACAAAAGAAAATTGATTTTCTGAGACGTTACGAGGAAAAACCAGCTTTAGCCTGTTACCGAGGATTTTAAAAACCACCTTATACACCACATTGCAACATGATATAAGTCTAAAATCTCTCATCACCAACGAATCAGTTTTCTTAGGAATGAGGGCCAAAATTGTTGAGGTTACACCCTTAAGGAGAAATCTGTACCTGAAAACAGATTGAACTACAACAGTGATGTCCTAAGCTAAGATGGACCAAGTTGTCTTGAAGAATTCATATGGAAACCCATCAGGACCAGGACAATTGTTCGATGGCATAGCAAATATCACCTTGCGAATCTCCTCCACTGTAACCTCTGCTACCAGTAAACTACAATCCTCCTCTGTACATCTAAAATGAAGTAATTCTTGCAACTTTTCGGTTATGGCACCAGTGTAGTTCTCACGGATTTGATTTAGAAAATCTGAAAAGAAAAATCATTACTTCCTCTATGATGTCGTTTTGCTCTGTAGCAATATTCNCTTTTCGGTTATGGCACCAGTGTAGTTCTCACGGATTTGATTTAGAAAATCTGAAAAGAAAATCATTACTTCCTCTATGATGTCGTTTTGCTCTGTAGCAATATTACCATTCTTACACCTTATCTCACGAATGCTATTTTGCACTTGACGAATTCTAATGGCATTATCTATACTATACTAAAAGGCAAATACGGAGGGATTCTAGCATGTCCGCATTGACAAATAAATTTAGCCAATAAAACCATTTTATTAATACACGTTACATGGGCTTAACTAAACTTATGATTTTCGTTTGGGCTTCCATGTGCTTTCTGCTGGGCTTCGTCGGTTTTCATTGGGTTTGCTATCCTATCGCGACAATAAATAAAACTAAAGCAGCGTTCGACGGAAACCATGAAGATAAACGCCTCAAACCCTTGATCTTCACCGTTTGTTTCTTTACGATTCAGTTCTATCGATCTACATCTCCACAACCAATCTTCCACTACATCTCGATCCATCAATTTCTTTTTAATGATTTCGTTTCAGTTTACTCTTTTCCTACTACTTTATATACTCATTTTCTTTCTTGAGTGCAAATCAAACCCTAGAACTTCTCCAACCTCAATCGNCAATTTCTTTTTAATGATTTCGTTTCAGTTTACTCTTTTCCTACTACTTTATATACTCATTTCTTTCTTGAGTGCAAATCAAACCCTAGAACTTCTCCAACCTCAATCCATGGCGATGAAACCGAATGGGAAATCCCCTATCACCTCCGATTATGATGAAAAAGACATGTTCTTCCGAGATGTCTCATTGGGTCCCCACGAAACTCAGTTGAGTTTCTGATTGATCCATTTCTGGGAGGCTTGGAACCCTCTATAGAAGACGCTTATTGGCCTTGAGATGCTTCTCATCGACGAACAGGTACTTGAACTCACCAAAACTTTGTTATTTAGATTCGTTGTTATTTAGATCCCACTTATATACTTAATACAACAGGAAGAAAACTAATTGTTGAATTGCCAAATCTTCAAATTTTATTATATATCTACAAAATTAAAAACAATGATTCAGTATGTATAAGTTTGCTGGTACACGAATATTATTACGATCTTTTTACCTTTTGGATTGTTAGTGTATTTTCTTTATTACTATATTGTGTTTGCATCATGATTTGTGGATTGTTCTACACTTACTTATTTTGGTTTTCTTCGCAGGGATCTGTTATCCAAGGATTCATTTTGCCAGGACGTATTGAGATATATTTGCCTAAAATGAAGCGGGATTGGTTTACAAACTCAACAATTTCTATGGATCAATCAACATATCGGTGAATCAGGTTTCTGATCATGCCACGACGGTGTTGTTCTCATGGAACTCTGAACTGTCTGTTCTTCAAGACAGCCCCACCCCTTTTGATGAAGACAGATTCCGATTTCATTCGTTTGAGGATTTTTAAGCTAACTGTGATCACAAATAAGACCTCTACGGTAAGCTCTGTAATCCCCCACACCATCTCTTTTTTTTGCATTGCTTGATGATTAGATGTGGTATTTAGTCTTTCTTGCTGTTAGATATAGAAATCTCAAATTTAGCTTAAAGTGTGTTTTAGGTTTGTCATAATCATTCTCTGATTAATAGTCTTAGTCAGTCTCTGAAGACACTCTTTTAAAACATAACAAGACAAATGAAATTCACTAATTATATTTGTAACATTAGGAAGCACCATTTATTAAACTCGGGCCTTGGATTTTTTTGATCATCATAGCGTAGCTTGGTATAAATAGGATCTGTTAACTGCTTTAAGACTATGTGTGTTTCTCTTTTGTGTGGTCATGAAATATTAGATTACTTATTTTGGACTCTTCTAACTTACACTGTTCATGAACAATGGAATAGATGTTGTTGGCCACATGAAGCTGGTTAATGGACAGAGTCTCATTGAGACCCCTGTCCTTGACGAAGTGGATATAGCAAGGGCGAAGCATCTTCTGGTTCATGTGCAGTCACACGAGTAGGTTTTTTTATTATATCTTACACACTCTTCTCTGTACTTCTCTTAACCATTCAGTGTCAATACTTTGCAGTGGACNTTTATTATATCTTACACACTCTTCTGTGATGAAGCTCTACGTTTGGGACCAGACTGCAAGAGACTTCTGCAAAAAGTTCAAATCCTACGAAAACACACCGACTGTGTTATTGGTCACAAGCATTAACACAAAGAGTGTTGGAGGTTACAATTTCTATCTCAAGTAAAGCTTTCTTATAGATACATATCTACACTTTGTGTTACTCTAAATGGGTTTTTCTTAACACAACAAGTACTCTTACCTACCATATACTACTTCCGCTGGTAAATATTTATGTGTGTTTACATTTATTCTTTGGCTAATTGAAGTGCCCGCACATAACCCCATATCAATGACTGATTGGATCAATGCTTACTACTATGTCTCAGGTTGGGCGTTAATCCACAGATTGCTGAGCAGGTTAATGCAGACGTGGTTACTAAACGTGAGACACTGACCATAGGGGAAATATTCTCCTACATTAAGCATGAATCTGCAAAGGTACAACTAGGTTTAATTATTTTTTAATCATTGAGCAAAGCTTAGATGCTTATATATCTTTGCGGTGCAGGAGACTTTTTTTCAGTGCACGGCTAGGATTGATGATGTGGTCCATGGCTCTACCTGGTATTACATTTCGTGCAGTGGGTGCAATACTAAGACTACGAAAGGCCCAACTTTGTTGATGTGTTCAAAATGTGGGAAAGTCAACATATCTGGAGTTGCACAGTATGTACTCTAGACTCAATACTCAGTAACGCCTTGAATGGTATTAGCTTCTAATATTTTCATAACAGGTATGCACAGATATCTGTATATGACAACAGTGAGCAAGCTGTTTTTGTACTGCTTGGTGATCCTGGTTATGAGTTGACTGGAAAGCATGCATCAGAATTAGTCTAAAACATTATCATAGTTTGATTCTAACATGCTACTGAGTGTACACTACACAATTTTTTTTTTTATTTACTAACAATAATGGCTATGGTCTAGGGTCCCATAAGCAAAATCTCTTATGAGCTGAAAACCAGTTAATCAAGATAAGTATCCCATAATTATTAAAGAGTTGATTACTCTTGGAGACACATTTTTCTCTTTTTTGACTTCATAAGACACATTTTACTTGAGAGACACTTTCTTCCTCTTATCTCCTAAGTGTTTTTACCCATATAGTTTTTTGTCTTGGTTAAGACTTTGAGGAGATGACTTAATTTTACTAGTATAATAATCTGTCAGCTTCTTTACTCTCGCTCCCTTTCTTCTCTTCTTACCTACTTTATCAATCTCATCTATTTCTTCATGTGATTATTTTAACATATTTAAAATATATAAAAATAAATTTGATATCATAAATTATGTCTTTTTGTTCTCTACATTTTAAGATCCATTTTGATATATTTTTACAATTTGAATATGAAAAAAATTGTGGACATGGACACACTAAATCCAATCAACCAAAGAAAATATTCAATACACAGATGATGCCAGTTTTATTAATCATGAGGAGGGGTTTATAGTCACAGTCACAAACAAGAATTTACATCATCCTTAAAATCTCTAATAGACACACCACAAAACATAATCACTAAATATAATAGACACAAGAGCTTTTCGTCGTCTTTTCTCCATCTTGGTATACTAAAGAGTGTGGACATGGATAAAAAAATCAATATAGAAAAAAAGATGTGGACACCAGAAATGTTGACAATCAGAAATGTGGTTAGAAATGTGGACAATCGTAAATGTGGTAAGAAATTATTTTGTAGACCTTGTACACAAGAAAATAGATGAGTTTTGTTGATTAGAGAAATGTGTGTACGAAGTCACATTAGAAATATAATCAGAACTTTTTGTTTTAATAATATGTTTTTGTGGACATGATCTTGGGAATAAGATGTTGTGGACAACATCTAGTAATTAACAAAGAAAAATGTGAACATAGACAAATGAAAGTGAAACTCGTAAAATAAGCTCACCAAGATTTGTAAAACTTGATAGTTTACCATAATGCATGTGTATGATTTAGCACAACTTCTAAACCTTCAATAACTCATTAAGTATTCACAATAATACTAAACCCAATTTTTTTTTTTATGATAACATAGGACCTGAGTTGTTTAAGAGATCTAGTTGAAATTTGGAAACAAGAGAACAATATCACTGTAACAAATTCAGACCTTTAATATACCAAGAAAACCAAAGCACTAGACAATTAAACTTTCAGAACTTTTAAAAAATTTGTGAACACAAAAGTAAACACGAGGGAATAAGATGCAATTAATACAATACCAAGAAGTGATATAAAAAGGCTTCGGCTGAACTTGGTGAAGTCGCAGACTCGTCGGCGCAAGTAACATCAGTACAAAATTGCAACGACAACGCAGCCTGCAGGTGGTAACTCTCCTCCGCCAGCTGCGNCCCCCCCCCCCCCCCCCAACTGAATCTGCTGTCATCTAAATCCTCAAATCTCTTCCTACGACAATTTGAAAAAATCATATAAGATTCTCAACATCAAAGCTCTGGTGAGAACTATAGATTTAACCAAAAATTCAAGAATTTTGCCATCTATGTGAGCAATTATTGTCTCATGAACAAGGATGTATAGATTTTTTTTTCAATGGTGGCTAAGAGACGGCCATGAAACACATACTGCCAATTAGGTCGGAATGAATAAAAAACAATGGAGATTAGGTTTCAGTCGAGGTTAGGATTAAGCAAACTCCATCTTCTTCTTATTCTTCTCCATCACCCACTACAGGAAATATGGGTGTTAATAGCAATAGACTATAGCGTTTTTGATGTTTCTGCTATTATATACCAACACTGACTTTTTTAATAACGTTTATAGATTGAAAACGCTATATTTGATATCGCGGGAAAATAAAAAATTTTAGCCGCGTTATTTTGGTAACTATTGGCTCCAATAATTAGAAAAGAGGCTCCAACAAATTAAATATTTCTCTGATTCACTCTTATTNTTAGACTATAGCGTTTTTGATGTTTCTGCTATTATATACCAACACTGACTTTTTTAATAACGTTTATAGATTGAAAACGCTATATTTGATATCGCGGGAAAATAAAAAAATTTAGCCGCGTTATTTTGGTAACTATTGGCTCCAATAATTAGAAAAAAGGCTCCAACAAATTAAATATTTCTCTGATTCACTCTTATTGTTTCTCTCTCTCTCACGAACTCATCGTCTCCATCTCTTCTCCATCTCTCACGAAATCATGGCTTCCACCGGACAACACTCCAATCTTAGTCATTCACGGCCAGCTGAGTTAAATATCCTGGGTATCCCAGTTGTAATTTCTCTATCTCTCTCTCTTTTCCATTCTCTTTGTTTCCTTTCCGTAATCTGCTCCCTAAATCCCTCTCTGATTCGAGCAAGAACCCTAATTCGTGATTTGATATATGATTCATATTTGCTTCAGAGATAGTATTAAACAGAAACCTACTTCATCACCTCTCCCGTCCTCTAAAGTTGTCTCATTTCTTCTTCCTCTCAGGCACTTTCTCTGCTCGCCTAAAATCCTGGAGCCATGGCGGAAAGGTTCTCTCTTTTCCCCAATCCTATTGAGAGATTCACTTTTATAATTATCTTTAGTTATCTGATATTTTTTTCAGCTCACTAATCAAAACTAATTTTGATCTTTGTGGGGTGCAGACTGTAACAAAGCTGAGGTTCTCAAGGAATGGTTTCTCTGACCAAGAGAAACATACTTTCAAAGTAAATGTGTTTTCTTTTTATTTATTTTTTGTCTCATGTTTCACTTGGAATAGAGAGAGATATAATTGTTTTGTTGGAAACCATTTTGTAGAATCTGTTGAAAGTAGATGACTTTTATCGGATTAGATTTCCTTCCAACCCATTTTGTGGTTGCATCTATAGAATCATTGAGATTTGTTCAAGTCACAGACTCACATTCTTCTCTTACTTGGCCTCCTTCTTTTACCTTATTGTTTTCCCTGACGTGTCTGATTTTTAAAACAAATAAAGATGTTTTAATTACAGAGATGTCTACCACGTGATGGCTTGGATTAGCATTTCGTTATACACATGGTAAGAGGACGTTTCTGAGCTCAAATTTCTGTTTGCACCTAACGATTTTAGCTACTCTGTGATGTCACTGAATTTGGTACTATGCTTCTGTCGTCTTCACTTGCAGGAAGGTGCCATCATCTTGGCAGTTAGTTATGGTTCTCTTGTGGCGTGTCAATATCCTCCACGGTTCAAACTTGTATGTGAAGGATTCTACCCCTATCTTATCTTTTTTTTTCAATGATAACAATGATCCATAGTGTGGTTTTCGGAGTGTTGTAGGAAATTGGTTTCTGTTCTTAGTAGTGTGAACATGTTGTGTGACGTCGAGAAGACAAAGTTTGCAGTTTGATATATTGTGTCTCTTTGTTGCATCTGAAATCTTGGTTGGAATTTCTTTCTGTTCTTAGTTAGTAGTGTGTGTGTTGTGCTATGTTTAGAAGACAAAATTTGCAGTTTGGTCCATTGCGTCTCTACATTGCATCTGAAACTGGTGTTCTTAGTTAGTTGTGTGTGTGATGTGTTATGCTGAGAAACTTTTCATATCTATACATTGTTTGGCTTTGTTCACAATGTATGGTGCCTTTTGTGAGATTTAGTTCAACATGGCTTCTTTGCCTTTGATTGTTCTACTTGGTGTTTCCCTTTTTGCAGGGAACAAAAGTTAAAGAGAAAACAAGCTTTACAAGTCTCCCACAAATCTTGCGACTCCTGCTCTTATTCCTGGTGGTGCTTGCCGTGGAGGTGGAGCTGGCTGATATGATGAATGCATCTTTGCATGCATGGATACAGTTGGCGGTGTAAGATTTCCTTCTGGATACTGTGGCATTCTTGGATTCAAATCTTCCCATGTGACTATTTGAAACAAAGGGATCATGCCAGTATCTTTAGTCTTGATTCTTGGCCCTTGACTCTGTTAATATGGATACATATACGTGTGTGAAGTAGACAAAGGAGTCATACCAGTCTTGTAGTCTTGACAATTCGAGCACTATGATTCATGTGAGGCATTATGTAATAATTTAAAGGCTATGTTTAGAGTTTAGGATTTAAACCATAAACTTAAATTATTGTTTATATTTATAAAGTACCTATTAAATTTCAATCTATACAAAAATTGTTTGTTTGTATAAATTTAATCTTAAACCTATACTCAAATTTTCAATCATTTTAAATCATAATCTCAAATTTAAAATCAAAACCCCAGACACTAAATTTTAAATCTAAACCCTAAATCTTATACCCTAAACCCCTAATTCAAACCCTACATATAAGTCAAAAATCAAATTACTACAAATAATATAATTACTAAACTTAAACCTATTCCTTATATAAACAATAACTTTATCAATTTCATTTTCAAATATGTATCTTAAGCACAATTCTATTTCACAAACCCTTCAAACCCTAAACCCTCCATCTTAAACCCAAATTTGTAATATATACTTAAAATATACAGAACATTTTAAACTTAAATTATATATTGTCAAAACAAAAAAAAATAACTATATAGATCATAACTTTCAAATATAAAACTATAAATATAATGCCATAAACCACATACTTTGAACATCAAACCCTATATCATAAACACTAATCTTTTCATTTTAAACATGTGATCTTACAATTTTAATTATACAGCATAAAATATAAATATAAAATTAACTAAATACATACAGATTACTTAAAACTAAATATATTTTTCTTACAAATTAAAGATATGGCTATTACTAATTAATTTTAGCTTAAGAATTATAAACAAGCAAGTTAAAAGANTTTTCTTACAAATTAAAGATATGGCTATTACTAATTAATTTTAGCTTAAGAATTATAAACAAACAAGTTAAAAGAAAAAGAAAAAGGAAAATTGTCATTGACCAATAAGATGATTCTACACGGATCACAATCTCCACCGTCGGATTAGAATGGACTAAAAGAGATCTAACGGTCTAACTTCTTTTCTTCGCTACTCTCTGTCGATATATTCTCTCTACAGATCTAAAAAAAAAAGTAATCTTGCATCTCTGTAGATGTCTCTGTTTCGATATCCTCTCCTCTCTGAGTCCGAAGGGTTTTTACTTTTTATTGATTCTAAGTGTTAAATTTCGATCTCCTCTCCTCTCAGTCCCAAGGGTTCCGTTTTTACTGATTAGAAGTGTTAAGTGTCGATCTCCTCTCCTCTCCTCTCCTCTCCTCTCAGTCCCAAGGGTTTTTTCTGATTCAAAGTGTTAAGCACAAACGAATTCTTGGCAACCATCACGACAGGTAAACTCACTTCCCCTTTCTCTTTTCTGTTCCCTCTTTCATTTCATCTTCCTATACTTCTAATTGATTTTTGTTTTGTTTTCATCTCTGGCTTCGTCTCTCTCTCTCTCTCTCTCTCTCTCTCTCTCTCTCTCTCTCTCTCTCTCTCTCTCTCTCTCTCTCTCTCTCTATCTCTTTGTTCTAATTCCAGTTTTGTTTTTGTATTCTTTGTTTAAAAAGGCTGAAGAAGCTTGATGGTGGTAGTATCGGCGTCAACAATGGTGGTCTCGACATCGTCAATGGTAGCTTAGAGCGGTGGAGGAGGCTGTTGGGTGGTGGTCGGCCTCAAAGATGAAGAAACCGAAGGAGATGAAGTTGACGGCAAACAGTTTAGACGTAGGGTTGATTATGTTTTTAGGTTAGGCTTTAGGTTTACGTTTGTAAACCGGGTTTTGTAAACCGTGTGTTGTAAACTGGGTTTTGTAAACCAGAATTTATTTGTAAACCAAAATTAAATCACTAAATAAATTTTGATTTTTACTTATGAATTAATTGGCTTATTTAAATCTAATCATTAACTAATTTTTTATTTAATTATATCTGGTGGTTTTAAATTTTAAATTTTAGTTAATTGTTATTCTCGTATATAAAAGCTAATTATATATTAGATTAACAATAGCATAGAAATTATTGCTATCTTTATTTACTTAGCTATAGCATAAATGAAAACTGCTATTAAAAGTACCAGACTTTTTATAACGGGCGCTGNTAATTATATATTAGATTAACAATAGCATAGAAATTATTGCTATCTTTATTTACTTAACTATAGCATAAATGAAAACTGCTATTAAAAGTACCAGACTTTTTATAACGGGCGCTGTCAGAGCGGTAAAGGAAGCGCTATGCTTTCCTTTACATAGCGTTTTCTGTCCGCTAAGACTACCCACATTTCCTGTAGTGACCATTATCTCAGCAAAAAAAAAATACAGAAGTTACAACTCTCGCTCCTTTCCTCCTGTTCCCACCATCTACTCATTAATCCTCCTCTTCCTCATTGATATCTTCTTGTTGAATCAAACAAATATAGAGTAGATTGCAGGATCAAACAAGCGGCTGGGGCTCTCGATTTATTAGAAGATTAGGGTTATGAAATAGAAGAAAAGACGAAAATTAGAGAAAGTAGATCGGAGATCTAAGTTTCAAAAGTTAGAGAGAAAGAAATTGATTTATTTGTTATTAATTAAAAAATAGAACTATGATTATTTGTCTTTGGTTAGGTTAGTGTGGTGTGGTAAGAAATAAGGACATGATGGACTTTCAACAGTCATAATGTGTGTTGCAAGCAGAAAGTGTCTTATTGAGTAAATCATAAGACAAAAAGTGTTCTAGAGAGTAAAAAAATCATTATTAAATCTCACGCTTGTGTCATTGGTTTGGAGTAGTTTAAATAAATTAATTGGCTTGAGAGTTCTAGTAATGCTTATTATTGTGTTTATAAAAATCGCAAGTTTTCTTGACTTACTGTGTGCTTAACTGCTATATGCATGAGAGTTCTAACCGTAAGTTTTTTCACCAACTATGTATTTTAATTATCGTATGATGTTTATTTTTTGAAAAAGGTCATATCGTATGATGTTCACGGTCCGAATATTGCTTTCATGCCATAGCTTTTATTACTATTGCTATGTACAGCTGCGCATTGTTCAATGTAATATCTAAATCATATTATTGACATCCGAATATTTGACACATGACTGTTAGACTAATAACAGAATTGTTTGTTGGTTTAGATGGTGGCTTGCAAGAAAGGTTTACACAAAGATATTGATTTTTATGTTGCCTTAAATGTTTTATATACAAATCAATGCATATATATATAGAGTATCACTATTCAAAATTTTAAATTTGAAGTTTTTAGTAGTGAAACTTCAAATATAGAGTATCACTATTCAAGTTACAAAAAAGATTATCACTATTCAAAACTTCAAATTAGAAGTTTCATATTTTTATTTGAATTTTTGTTCTTACAATTAAATATTACATTTTATAATTCTTAGATCGATATTTTTTGTTTATCATTTTAATCTTTTTAAAAAGTTATATCTCATAATATTTCATATTTTTTTCATAAATATAAGTTTTACACATAAAATTAAATGAAAACCTTAAAATAAGAATTCAAATATTTTAAACAAAATTCATACAACAACAATATTACAAAAAATAACTAAAAAATGCACTAGTTGATCATATATTTTTACTCATAATTAAGTATGTATTCTATGTAAAATTTTATATTTTTGTGTAACTTATTATTAACTAATATTGATGTAGTCCTTTTATATATGTGCTAGTTATATATTACAAACGAAACATAACTTTTTTTAAAAAAAAAGGTACATGAATACAAAAATAATTACACACATCTCAAATATTACAACAATAATAATGGTCTGGTAAATTTGCTCAAGAACCTCTATAATCTATATTATATTGTCCAAACAAATTTTATGCAACCAAATATAGAGATTGAATATAACCTTTAAGGAATAATGTGGTATGTTCTTGTATTTTAATATTTAATTATATATTTCTATTTGTAATTTTATATTGTAGTGTAAGATTTCAATAATTAATATTTTGTGATACGTTTTATGTATGTTCTAGTTATTTATAGATGTTTTAGGATCTACGTTAATTATGATAAATATAAGGACTATAGAGTAAATTACAAATAATTTTGAAGTTTAAGTTTGAAGTTTTATTTTTGGAGAAAACAACTTGAAACTTCCAATATAGAGTTTTGCAAACTTTAAAATAGATTGTCTTTTTGGACATGCTCTAATATCACATTTGTTTGTTGGTTTAGATTGTGGCTTGCAAGAAAGGTTTGCACACACACACACACACACACAGATATNAGGTTTGCACACACACACACACACACAGATATATATATATGTTGCCTTATATGTTTTATATACAAATCAATTATGCATATATGCATATGATTAATATTCTACAGTTGTTTATTGTCACTAATGATTTCTTGATGAATTTGATTTTTAGTAGAACTATTGGTCCAATATTATATATTTACTTTTGAACTAAATATTGATGTGTACTAATGTATTAGCCATGTTCTATGAGCAAATTTGAAGTATTGCTTTTGTTATTGCTTTTGTTATATGTCAGTTTCACTTTTCCTGTCGAGATAAGTTTACATACCATCTGATTTTGTATAAATAAAGTGAAAACTGATCAATATAGAGATGATTATTGGCGTGATAGTAAAAACTTGTGAATGAGATAATTATTATATGAGTATATTTTATATTTTAATATAATAAGATATTTAAGATAATATATATCTTTTATAATTTGAAATATTTTTATTTTTTGTAAACCTAAGGTTTTAAGTGTAACTTGACCGTAAAAGATCCAGAAGATCATTTTAACAAGATAAAGAATCGGGATTTTCCAAATACAAAATTTGATTTTAAATGGAAAGGTATACCCCAACTGTAATCAAATGCAAAAATGACTCAAAATATCACCTAGTGAAATTACAAACATCGCCTCATGACAAAAAAAACAGCATTGCAGTTTACCATTATAACCCTGCGAGATATCACTCAAATTATCCTAAGGAGTGAATTACTCTCTCAAATAAGAGATTTAGTTGTATTACTTAGGGATCGAATCCACAGAGACTCTAGGATTACACAATAGATTTGAAGTATTTTAGGTATAGCTAGATTAAGAGGTTTTAAGCAGTAAATTAATTGGTGAGCAAGGTAGTTTGATCAGTTGGTTGATTTGAGGTTCTAAACGACTACGGAGAAATAACTAGATTCAGGTATATTATCAGGTATGAAAAGTATGCAAATATTTTTTTTCATTAGGGGTTCACAGGTATTAATTTTTTCTCAAACTCAAACTTTGGTTAAATCAATTTGATTATCTGTATCTAGATCTCGGATCCATACTTTCATATGCAAATCGCGAGAAAATGTGGATCAATGATTCTAAATGAATATCGATCGATATGTCTTTCAAAATATCGACTGACACAACGATGATCCCCTCCTTCGATACTTCTTCTAGATTGCTTTACGAACGGGTTTGATTAATGCTCTTTAGCATTCTAGACCAACTTTTGTTTCTGTCTAGTTCACTAGATCAAGCAATTTGATTTTAGGTATTGGGTCAAGCAGTGGATTATCTCAATTAATCATATGATCTAAACTCAAAGGTGATCAATCCTTAACTTTAGCTTTAAAAACAACTAGATGAAGAACTATATGTTAAACACTAACAATTTATTATATCAGCAATACATAATTCAACCTTATGAGAAACCTAAATCTAACAAGATGATTACTCAAACATATTCATGAGAAACTTGGTCATGATATGGTTTGAATAGTACTTAAATAAATGATGGTAAAGAGAAACGATAAACAAAAGTAATAGAAGCAAGGGAATTCAAGATCTTCTCTGTTATGAAATTCAGATCTATCTCTCCAAATCCTAGGCTCTCGCTCTAATGGTGGCTTCTCTTCCAAACTTAGGTCTAACAAGGTCTCTAGGCAAGCACGCCTCTAAAATGATACAAAACTCTAATAATATAGCCTCACACGCGACAAGGGACTTATGACGTAATTCTTGGAACTTTGTAAAACTTGTAGTCTTCTGATTTATTCATTAACTCGCGGAAGGCTTTGCTATCAATCAATGGTGAGGAACTCTCACCGATCAATTGTGATTGGTTGTCGTCGGTCGATATTTGGACCGGAAATCGACTATCTCTTCATTTCCAGAAAGGCTTCAAATAAGTCTCCAAAAAGCTCCAAAACATCATTTTCTTCGAGCAAGTACCTGAACCTGTAATTTCTTAAAACATACTCTAAATGCATATAAAAAACTCTTAAAACATATATAAATCATGGTTGAAAGTGGGTAAAATCCATGACTTATCAACTCACTCAGTCTTACTCTTTTGCTTGTCCTCAAGCAAAACAGACTATTAGTCTCTCTAGAAGACGTTTGAAAAACAACATGGACTCACATCATCTAAACTTGGAATCATCACATCTATATCAATGCTAACTCGCATCCAATGACACATAACTATAGAAAACACTTCATACAATATCATAGTATAGCAATCAAATTCATCTAGCCAAAAACTCAATGAACTTTGTCTGACAATCCCCTCTATTGACTTCATTTCGACAAAGAAAAAAAATTGAGAGACAATATCTGAGAGGACTCTGTAGAGTTCTGATAGTCCTCATTTCCAATTGATGATTCCAACGAACCCTTAAGAATCTGATTGAAGCCAGATATGTGTGATGTCGGAAAGCGCTATGTTTTCTTGTAGTGTCGTCGCCATTCTCAGCTCAAATTGGATATATCATCATCTCTCCTAGCTGAAACTTTAGTGATTCAGGGAGTTGGGGATAAATCATAGCGCTTTCTAACAGAAATACCGATCACAAAATTCTCGTCCGTAATTACCGATGAATTTCCGACGACTGTTTGTTGGAAACTGAAAAGCGTGAATGATATACCATGATTTTGGCCCACTTTTACTCATGGTATTTATATGGTTTTACTATATATATATATATATATATATATATATGTTTTGGAGTCTTTTAGGTATGTTTTCAGGTTCAATGGCATTTTGGAGTAAAGTGACATTCTAGGTGTCATTATGGAGCTTAAAGGAGAGTTTTCCCGAGATGACTAAAAAGATCAGACGTCAAGGTCGATATCCAGAGATACATATCGATCGATACACATTCTGTGTAATCGATCGATGACGCATCCGAAGAAATGACAACGAGATACTCCATCCAGAGATACATATCGATCGATAGTACTATTGATCAATATCGAGCGTGCAGAAGAAGGAAGAATATTCTCAATCGACTTGAAGCCCAATATTTCTCATTATTACTATAATGCCCCTGAAGATATTTTAACCTAATTGAACTCCGTATTTATACTTTTGCCTATGTGTTTTGGCAAAGTGTGCTTTTATGTTTTCAATACTTTTCTAGTTCTTTTACTTGTTCTAGTACTTCTTACTTATTAATAAAAATATTATTTTCATCTTAATTTTGTTTTCATCAAGGTTATAGAATTCTAGATTTTAGAAGAAAGATACAAAGAGATTTTTTATCAAGAGGAACTTGAGTGTTCAGTCTTCTAAATGAATTTCTATTATTACCTTGATGTTATGAGTCACTCAGTCATGTCTGAGTAGATTCCTTTGTTAGATTTAGGGTTCAAATAGTTATGAGGGATTAGCCCCAACTATAGACTGTTGAGTTGTATACTCATTATCCTGATGAACCCTAAGCTTATTCTAGAGTAGCTAACTAGAATATAATCTTGGAAGTGATTTAATTCATAAATCATTCTCCTGACATCATCTTGTATAAACTAAGATCCTCTAGGAATACGCGAGAGCCGGTCTATGATCTTGGTGAACATATATTCAATTCGATCTGAGTTATATCGATCGATACTCAAATAGAGTAATCGATCGACGACAAACATATCGACCGATACAAGCTGTCAAAACATCGATCGATATTGTCGGCAGACAGATCAATGGACGAGTCTAATAACGATAGTTACTAGACAGATCTAAAGATTTGAAGTTTTTTTAGTATATGCAAGCAACTCATTAAAACATCTATAGCATTATAATCCTGAACTAACTGAATAGCAACGTTGAATTTAACTACTTTCTCCTAATACTTACAACCTTAAAATCATTCTCTTGAGCAACTAATCATTGCTCCAAACTGTAATTTACATTTAAACCATTTCAACCTAGCTTACTTACTAAAGATTGTAATCTTTTTTGTTCCATCGCTCCCCGTGAATTCGATCCCTAAGTACTACAACTGAACCTCTTATTTGAGAGAGTAAATCACTCCTTAGGGTAATTTGAGTATATCAATTTTGGCGCCGTTGTCGGAGAGCTAAGATCGCCATTAGAATTAATCTGATTAAGTCTAGGTTATTTATTTCTACTTAATCACCTTCTAACACAAAAAAAAATTCTTGTCTTTTTCAAGTACATGCCCAGCAGNCATTTAAACCATTTCAACCTAGCTTACTTACTAAAGATTGTAATCTTTTTTGTTCCATCGCTCCCCGTGAATTCGATCCCTAAGTACTACAACTGAACCTTTTATTTGAGAGAGTAAATCACTCCTTAGGGTAATTTGAGTATATCAATTTTGGCGCCGTTGTCGGGGAGCTAAGATCGCCATTAGAATTAATCTGATTAAGTCTAGGTTATTTATTTCTACTTAATCACCTTCTAACGCAAAAAAAATTTCTTGTCTTTTTTAGGTACATGCCCAGCAGTATCAGAAGCAACAAGAATCCTCAACTTGTGTACTCAGAAGACCCCCACATCTTGAAACGTACCATCCGCAAGAACTTACATTCCACATCGATCGACATCAACCACTCCTTGTCGACCGATACTCGCCTACCACAGTCGACCGAGAAACATTCTTTGTCAACCGATACTCGCACCTCTCCATCGATCGACAACAACAACCATTCGTCGACCGACACTCACCCCACCCCATCGATCGACAACAACAACCGTTCGTCGACCGATACCTTTCATCCGATATCGATCGATATTAATCACATAACATCGATCGATACTACCCGCTGAGTCATGGTAGCGCCTATTATTCTCACAACCGATGAGAATGGAGACATGCGTGATCAAGATGGTCACCTGCGTAACGCAGCAGGTCAGAAGCTGAATGCTCCAAAGGAAATCATTCCTGAGCAAGACACTGCAACTACAAACTTCATTTAACCTGTAGATGAAGCTAACAGAGCTAGAACGTTGGCTTACTAAAACCATCCAGATCAGTTCTATACCAACCGATCAGCCATTCGCCCTCCTGCCATTTAGAGAGACGATTTCGAGCTCGAGCCGCAGTACTACGTACTTGTGGGACAGATACCCTTCTGTGGGTTATCCCATGAGCATCCTATGGACCATCTAGAGAGGTTCGAGGATATTATATCTTCCATCAAAGCCAAAGGAGTTTCTGAAGACTATCTTTTCTGCAAGCTTTTCAAATACTCTTTATCAGGAGAAGCTTTGTAGTGGCTGGGGCAACTACAACCAGGTTCTTTCACTACCTGGAAGGACATCAAAAATGCATTCCTGCGTAACTTCTTTGATGAGTCACGTGCTGAAGACTGGAGGAGGAAGATTGCTACATTCACTCAGGATCCTGGAAAGTCATTCAAGGACACCTGGAACAGATTCAAATCCTACCAGCGCGACTGCCCACACCACGGATTCAACAATGTGCAACTACTCTGCACCTTCTACAGAGGCATCGCTTTGAAGTATCAGATGGCCCTTGATACAGCTAGTGAAGGAAACTTCAGTACAGGGAATCTACAAGAAGCTGTGAAGTTGATCGATAACTTAGCTTCAAGCAACAGCACGAAGAACACTGTCAAAGCGAAATATGTATCATTCCTTGGGAAGGAACAGATTAATGAATTCCAAGCACAACTAGACAATGTTCAGAAGTTACTAAACAAGCTGATTTGCTCAGTTGAGGATGCAGAAACTGCAGCTAGAGAGGAACACACGGAAGAAGATGTGAACTGGATCAGTGGAGCAGGATTTCAGAGATCTGAAAATCCTGGAGGAAACATGAACTTCTCAGGACAGAGAAGCAACTACAACCCAAGTTCACAGAAATCCACCTACATCAGCAGCAATCCCAACACCAACAGGAGTTATGGGAACTCATTTTACACCAATCCCCCCCCCCCCCACCCAGGAAAGCAAACTAGAAGAGATGATGGAACGAGTTCTGGAGACCCAGCAAAAGCTACAGGTGGATTTCAATGGGAAGATTGACTC